>JAWQUT010000452.1:18436-26716 GCA_033807755.1 Ellobium chinense
GTAATATTATGACTTTCCCTCGACAGCCACTCTATCACACTGTAAGCATAATATAGACTAAATACATGTACAGTAGTCTGACCATGAGAAGACAGAACCTCATTTCAATCATCTTCACAAATTCAAAATACAGCAGTCGTCCCTGTTTAACTCTCTAAAGTCCCAAGATTAGATACGTTCAAAGACGGTATAATATTAGTATTATAACCTCTTTGGATAAGTTAATATAGTGACACAGTCGGTTCTTTGAGACGTTTTGAGTAAAGGGTGCCGGTCTCTTCAACTTCTCTCTTATATTGTTTATATAGGCTATTTATTTATTTATTATAATGTAGACATGATGTGCCACTGTATGCTGGATCTTTGAGGAGTCATTTTGCACTTTTTACCTTTTTGCGGAAACATCAAGCTCATGTGTCATATACGACGCAGGGGGTCTTTGAGGGTTAAACACAATTCCTGGAGAGAGTGGGAAGGAAAGGGGTTGGGGGCGGGGCAGGGGGGTGGGAGAGATTGCAATCATCCGGTGACTTTTATACATCCCCTTTGTGTTGATGTTTATTCACATATTCATATGCAATATTCTACATAAGCGAGGTTTAGATAAAACCAGGATCATATGTATGCCTTTTCATCGGCATGAAGAAATACAGTGCCTCATGAAAGAGTTACTTGCTTACAGTTTCTTTATTATTAAATATTATAATTTTTGCTTGCACTTGAATTCTGATACTGTCAGCAGAGCGGGTCTAAATTTCAACAAGACATGTATCTATTTATGTATATATGCGTGCACATCGACAGACATTAAAAACTCCCCACTTTATTGCATTTGAGCAAAACACTAAAAGTTAGACCTTGTTTTTTCAACTTTCTATTAATGGAAGTACTTTGTGAAATGAGTCACTCATAATATACTGGAATTCAGAATTAAACGCTATCTAACAGCGCTTTGTGCACAATATTATTATGTCTAAGCAAATGTTTTTAAATTCTCATTCCTATGGCTTTGTTGGTTCCTTCTTATATGAAGCATTTTCTCTGGTGAGAAGTTTCTTTATGCCGTTCAGTTTACATGTCTATAAAGATGGACCACCGTACGGAGGTTGCCGTTTTCTACTCCTTCTTTAATGTAGGCCATAGGATGACCAAACATTTAGAGTGAATAACATCTGCTTAGGTTTTCGTCAAAGAAAGTGTACAAAATAAGTTTTATGTGATTTTTTAAAATTATGTGGGGTTTTGTTTTGGGCATCTAATTCTTTTACTCTGCTGTGATCAACTTTTTCAGCAGTCTCGAAAGTCTTCATCTATGGTGCGTTTCAGATGTGAATGTCTCATTCATAACATGCCAAAATGATCGTAATATCAGGAAATGCCATGTGCGCATGTCGGCCACCTTCACTCTGGCATGAACGCCACAAGAAATTCGAGCCTCAACGTAAAAACTCACTGATATCGTTTCCATACGATACCGAGTTTAGAATACTCTAAGTTCGTATCGCTACTCTTTTTTTGCTTACATCACTCGCCCACGCAATGGAAACACTAACAAGGCCCGCAAATCACAAGTACGTTATCTCAATATCGTTACGGTCGAGTTATCTAACTTAACGGCATACGGGCAGACGATCTTGGGACTGAAAGAGTAATTTATCATAATAACTACTGCCACGAAGCACTTCCAAGAGAAAGTCATATAAAATGAGGCTGTTTTATTAGTCTGTATATCCATTCTGTTAATTCACTGATGATAGTAGTTTTCTTTATAGCTACATTCTAGGCCTAGTCTGAAAACGTCTCACTGTGATGCAGATTTCACATGTATATTGTTATTTCATAGTCTTCTTTTGATACGGTTTAGTTAAAGGACTCTGTAAAAATTTGTTAAGAAAGATATGCGTTTAAAATCGCTGGGCGAAAGGCAGAACTAGAAAGAGGACACATGATGTGCAGTGGTGGGAACGTTTCAAACTGCTGACTTTTCATATACATCTGAAATAGATTGCACATTAACGATAGGGTCTCTTACCATTAACGTAATCCTTACGATGGTTAAAAGATCCCATTGTTAATGCGCATGCTCTCATTAGACGAGCTGATCTCAGCTTTTATGCATCCTTAGGCAATACAGCTATCTGCGATATTTCCTTTTCGGGTTACCTGTGATCATCGTCAGGAAGTTCAGAGACCTCAAAGTCAACCCTCACTTACCCCAACCGCGTATCGATCCTAAGCCCCTACTGTAACATTGCTATGTGATTAGGACAGAGTTAAAAAACAAAACAAACCTCCCAAACCTTTCTTTCAGGTTTTAGTCTTCTGTTTGCGACATACTACTCTCCCCCTGACCTGTTCACCCAGATCTGTCTTCAGGAATGCTCAACTATGTCACCTTCCTGTGCTCACTGAACGATTGAAGTTGAAAGAGTTCTGTGACGCCATGATTCTGTCTTGCAAGACACGTTTTTAACTGCATATGACAGATGTGAGGTTACTCATTACTGGCATGGGACAGGACGTTTTTGCCGGTTGCGTTTCAGCCATATTCAAAGCAAATTACAGCTCTGTGTATGACAGATTAAATCTGCCAAGTTAAATCCTAGTATGAAAAGTTCAGGAATCTCTCTTCATTTGAAATTTGGAACTGCAGTATCTTGAACTGCACATCTGCACATGAGACATAAATCGTTGATGAAGTTTGCTGTACTGCTTGTACAAGCTAACTTCACTCATCCCTGATGATGATTATGATGATGATGATGATGATAATGATGACGATGGTGATGATGGTGATGATGATATCTTAATTGAGAACCTAATATTTAGTGTATTAAAGTGCAATTGTCTAATTCTTAACGTTCGCTGGTGTTGTTTTTTTCAATCATTCTATCAAATCATGATGATGACGATGATGATTCCTTATTCATTATTTTATGTTCCTTGAAGAAGGACACTGCTGCGAAAATTTGGAACTTTTACTAAATTTTGCATGCCATAGTCTTGAGAGACCTGAGAGTGTTTGTTGGTTGTTTTTTTTTTGTGAAAACGATGATGATAATGATAATGATGTTCTACTGGGAAATTATTTTGGATTTTAGGAAGTCTACGAAAATAGAGCAACAACTCTAGAGTGCCATGAACTGCCGCCAAAAAGCAATTTTAAATTTACATGGGTCGTAGCTTAGCCCAACAATACGAACGCTACTCCACCGGCACGCAAACACTTACAGTAATGCTCCAACTGCTACCTGCAGGCAGGGTACTTTCTACAGTCCTACTCACACAACATAGAAATAGAAAGCAAACTGGGGTAAATCTTGGCAAAGAACTCACCTAATGATAGCAATGTCAGAAAATGCTTGCTCATCAACTCCTGACTCCGGCGCTCTTTGCACAGTGTGTTTTGCTGTAAGTCCACGATCTGTCACTTTTCTATAGACTACCTACGCTCGTCTATTCGGTTTTGCATCGAGATCTGGTCGATTGCACGTAGTTACTGAGTCAGATAGTAAAGCTGCTGCTAGCAAATGACCTAGATACACGCTGCGCAACCCTATCCTGGACTCCTCCCAAAGCTTGGAAGGAGAGCTGGGCTGTTTCAACAGATATTACACACTAATCGATTCCAAACTGATTGTAAAGTTGATTTTTTTTTTTTGTACAAAGATTGATTGTAGCCGCATCCTTTGAACATGTGCTAATTGACATATAAATTATATAAAAATGTTTTCGTCTATGAAGAAAACAAACCATTATGGTAATAACTCGTATTCGTAATTGTGCAGCTGCAATGCTATTTTTAATCTTTGGATGAGGTCACGAAAATATCCTGTGCGAGCACAGTGTGATCACCCATATTGTCCAGACGTGAGCATGTGTCTGAGGAGCGTTGGCTATCAGTCTGACCTCAGCATCACAAACCCGCAGCGAATACGACTCGCTGCAATAAACCGGAAATACGTTAAATATACCGGGGTGGGGATCATGCGCCTTTTGATAAACACGTTGGAGCGCCTTTTTTTTTTTTTTGAGGAACGAGGGAGAGAGAGAAAAAGGGAAAGAGAGAGAAAGAGAGAGAGAGAGAGAGACATTGTTTGTAGTGGAGGAGAGAAGATGGAGCATAACAATATCATGGAGATGCTATAGACTAGACTAATCGACTCTATAAACAAGAGTAGAAAAAAGTTATTTTTTTCCTCCAGATTTCTGAGGCCAATTATAGTGCTTACGGGGAGCTATGTTACTCTCTCTCTCTCTCTCTCTCTCTCTGTTTTTCACTGCTCTCACAATAAGAAATGGCGTTCGAGCAAATGCAGACTGCTTGGTAAGCAAACAGAACATTATAAAGTGCTATTAACATGTTCATGATTAAGTTCTAATAAATGTATGCAGTGTAACACTTTTCAGTGACGTGTGCAACTAGATATTGCGAGAAGACTGAGGATGGGGAGATGACCGACTATATCCATCCTTCACTCTTTACACACTTAGGCGGTGTGCACCACCACCACTTCTTTCTCCCCCTCCCAACGACTCGCATGGGGGAATGGAGATGAGAGTCAAGGAGGAGGCGNGGGGGGGGGGGGGGGGCTAGAGAGACAATAGGATCAAATAACGAGTCGATGAACATTTTTTGTTGAAAGAGAAGGGAAAGAATATAATGCTGGTTGGTCTATTACTACAGCTAAAAGATATGCGCTGTTTGTAATCTAAAGGGAATATACACCAAATAAAATCTTGGAATCGAATCCACCATAAAAGAATGTGCGGCGTTGAGCGCGAGGTGCGCTTGCTCAACAGGTAGTCGGTTCCTCTCTGCTGGGATGTACTGTTCACGCAGTAACGCAAGTCACTTACGTTTCAAACAACTCTCACTTAAAGGGACAGGGATGGTGTCTGCTCTACATTCTAATACGTCTACATTAATTCTCATAAAACTGAAACCGCGTATATTTTTTTTCTATCGCTCGACAGTTTCTGAGAAAATACTGCTGATGTCGGGATTTTCACTCTGAGCGAGCCGCCATTATTTTTAATGTGTGACGTCAGAAAGCGAGATAGGCGGTCAGACGATTGGTCCAGACGGTTTGCGCATGCATCCACATCCGCATCTTTCGTCTGCTAGCTTCTCTCGCTTTGTGGCGTCACACAGCACGAATTATGGCGGCATATTGAGGACGAAAATTCCGACATTCAAGCGGTGTTTTCTTAGGAAAAATATAGTTTGAAAAAAAGAAATATGGATTTTGTAGGTTGTCAAGCAAATATCTATTCCTGTCCCTTTTAGAGCAAGGCACGCTGATTTAACATTATTGCTTAGTCTATAGGTATCCCAGATAGTTTGTCATAATGCTTTCGAACAGATTTCCCTTCGTTGTGATCACTGTGCTGAGAGCTGATTTAAGAGCTGTAATGTGACGTTCAGACTCTCCTGTCATTATGTGCTGTTAAACTAGTCGTGAAGTGAAGTATAGCGCATGACTTTAATATATATGGCAACAGGTGTCCGTATCCATTTGCTATTGGAGATAAAGTCATGTTTACCATCCTTAGTAGCCTTTAAAAGCCGTATTTCACATCAAGTAAACTTTTCATCAAGTATGCGAGCCTATATAAAAGCACGGCATGTTCAAATAAAAATCGCCAGGAAGTTGGCGGAAGGAGGTTGGGGAAGCGGGAGGCAGACACAAAAAGCGAAAGTAAGATCAACCTTACAGACCTGTCATTTTTATCGTCCGTAGTGACGTAGGTCTATGTGGTCGTATTCCACATGACGTAGAATTAAAGAAAAGAGATACGAAGCAGTAAGTCAGCATTGACAGGATGTTATGTGAGTCGCGGAGCAAGCTAGAGGAGGAGGAAGGCAGTCACAAGAAGCTACGGTAGGATCGGACTCATAGGTTTAAGATTTTTATCGCCCTTAAGAACGTGTAGTAGGCCGACAAGGTTGTACTCCACATGACTTAAAGGTATGAAGATGCCAATAGCACCTGGCATAAAAATATGCAATTTTAAATAGTCCCTATAAAATCAGAATATTGGCCATGGGGATGGGGTGAAGGGATTGGATTTTAATTTCAAAGGCTTAGAGAGGTGCAAATATATGTGTAGACTCAGAATAGGTGAGGTTTAGTCACTCAAGTATAAAATTTGTGGTTGTCGCTAGGTAGGTAAGGTTACCCTGTTTACTGAGTGAAAAGGCCTAAAATAATAGGTTGTCTGCTTCACTGCCTAAGTTCTCAAAATCTAATTGGTTCAGGTGTATTTTTCTTGTGTCAAAATTTGGAGGAAGAGCTTAACAACATATTTGGAAAGTAGTTTGAAACGGCACCCCAGGATAATTTAATGAGAGGTGTAAAACCTAATATAGCCAACAGTGAAAAATACATTGGCTTCATACCTTAAGAGAGGTTCATTAGTCATTCCGGCACGATTTGTGAATCCCTGAGTAAGTTGTGTAAGGGGAAGATGAAGGGGAAGGGGAAGGGAAGGGGAAGGCAGACACAAATTTTAGGATCAGATTTATATGATTTTTATCGTCCCTGCGAACGTAGGCCTATAATTTTCTATTTTATAAATTATTAAAATTATTTTATTCAGAATGTGAGCCGGTTTTGTTGAGGTTATAGGAACTCTTGAATGAGCTTTAGAAAAAAAAAACCGTATGGTTCCACACTCCTAAACAGGCCAAAAATTGGGTACCGTTATACATAAAAGGTGGGCAGGACGATGTCTATTATTTGGGAAGTTTGTGCAGACTGGGCCTTAGATTTATGAACATAATCGCCGATTATTGTCCATATTTGTGGAGCAGCGTGGCCAAATGGTTACGGCGTTGGACTGATGATCTAAAGGTCGTGTGTTCGATTCCCAAGCATGGTCATGTTGTAAATGCTTTGGGAAAACATTTTATTCACATTTTCCTCAGTTCATCCACCTGTAACCTGGGTACCTGGCTATAGGCAATGGAAGATATTTGTCAGAATGCTAGTGACCAGGGCCTGTAAATGGCAGCGGCACTGTATGATATCCGGAGAGTTGAAAAAGTTCCAAAGTGATCAGGCCTACTCTGGTAATAATAGTGTGAAGCTGCGTGAGCAGACATCTGTCTGGATACGAGACTTATAAACCGCAGCATTACTATTATTATTATTATTATTATTATTATTATTATTATTATTATTACTTCCTGATTCTTTAAATTAAATTTGAAGTTTGGAGTACAGTATTCACATCAGCGTGGACGAGGCCGTTTGGCAGACTACTGACTTATTAGAATAACCAGTTACCTTGTTTACGCCTTTTCATGTTTCGCTTCTAACTTGTTTACGCCTTTCCATGTATCGCCTCTAGCTTGTTTACGCCTTTCCATGTTTCGCTTCTAGCTTGTTTACGCCTTTCGAAGAATCCCTTCGTAGCTTAAAAACGAAATGAAAGACCTATTATATTTCAAACAGCATTTTTAAATGCTCAACGAATGCTGCAAATTATTCATGACTTAGTGGTTGTGAAGCGTCTTATAAGTGATCGTTGGGATAATAATTTATTGGCTCAAAGAGGCAAATCGAATTAGGCTTTAGGATCTTTACAGTTGGTCATTAACAAACTGGTTATATGCCATGATGTTTGTCTGTAAAATTGTATAATACTGTGGGATACGACGTTACCTGGCAGCATTTAAGAATTTGCGCATTAATGATGGGATCTCTTACAGTCGTATTAGAAGTATATTAATTATGTGTGTAGAACGCTACGAAGGGTCCATTCCGCACGGACACGCTAATGACTTTCTTACGATGGTAAGAAATCCCATCATTCATGCGCAACCTCTTAATTCGTAAAATTCAAGTACAGTGTACTTAAAACCCATGATGGTTTTACCTCATCTCCAAATAGCCGTGAAGTTGGCTTCAGTAAGACTCGTTGATAAATGAAGGTTTTTGACGACCGATTTGTTGTGCTTATTAATTGTTCGTATGCAGAAAATGTGAGAAAACCCAAATGATAATATAAATGGAGAAGAGGAGAGGGACAGATATATGAGACTAAAGCTAGAGTGTGGCTCAGACTCGTATAACGTCTCTCCAAACTTCCTGATTAAGAGACATTTATAATTTAATATAATCACACTGCCTCGTTTATCGCATTATGATGATGCGTTTTGCAGAAGGAGCTTAGACAAGCGGGGATGTGTGTGTGTGTGTGTGTGTGTGTGTGTGTGTGTGTGTGTGTGTGTGTGTGTATGAATGTGTGTGTGTGTGTGTGTGTGTGTGTGTG
>JAWQUT010000452.1:27106-43638 GCA_033807755.1 Ellobium chinense
GGGGGCGGGGGGAGGAGAGGGGTAGAAATGGAATACATGGTAATACAGTTTCCTCACATACACAACTATAATCATTCAATATATAGACTAGAAAGATTATGAAGATGGTAAAGGACGGACGTAATTTTAAGTAAGAGAGGAGGAGGGGTGGTGCACGTGAGAAGACAGTTTCCACACACACATACGCCAGTAAGCATTCAGTGTTCAGATTATGAATATGGGTAAAAGCACTGACTGAAGGGGAGAGTGGGCGTGTAAGGGAAAGAACATTTGGGGATACAGTTTCCTCTCATTACATATGCAACAGAAAGATTACAATGAAGTATGGACTTTTTTTGGGGGGGGGGGGTGTAGGGGGAAGGAGACGGTGAAGAGACAAAGTACATGAGTGGGTGGGGAGAGAAGGGGAACATCATAAAATTAAAATGTAAAGCAATCTCTCTTACTTAAGGTTATGCCAGACACCATCCCTCCCCTTCTTCCACGTCCGGCCCTTTCTCATTCTATGCAACCTCAGTTCTGTCGTCTTGGATGCAAACAGTACATAAATGAAATATTACATACGAAAAAGACAGAGACAGACAGACCGGGTGGAAGGAATAATGGGTGCCTTAAAACAACACAGGTCAATAAATCATCAATCAAGGGCAATAATCATGTAAAATAGAAGAGCTGCCAAACCCTTGTGTACCGCCAGAGTTATCGTTAGTAATTCAAGGGAATTAACTTAAATAATAAATATAGGTCAGTTTGCCTTGACCCATGGGGTCTAAATGACCGTATAGTGCAGGCAGTTTTCTCAGTCTTGGTGCATTTATAATGCTCAACCAACTTCTAAACGACTTTTTTTTTCTTTATGCAAGTTTAACTTGTTGCTTTGGCAATGTAAAAATATCATTAAAATGTTTATTACCATGGATATGCAAATTGCCAAAATTAATCCTGATTTAACGAACTGAATAGGGCTGTTTGACGGAGCGTGTGTCTCGGAGGCACGTCGGACATTGATCGCTATGATCCTATACGGCTTGATCTGTCTAGATTGGTTGACTCCCTACCAAAATCGCTAGCAGGAGCTCCCGCTGCACCTTCGACCGCACGGTAGAGCTCTATCCAAATTCTAGGTTGCGATGTTTTCAAGGCATTGCGCCTACCGGGGTTCTTTCTGTTAGGGCTTCTAAGTACTCTATACATCGAGTAAATGGGAAGTTCGTAGTTAGAAAACCACACATTTATGACGCTCCAAGTGCGGCACTACATGTGGTAGTCTGCCCTAATTTTTTTTTTTTTTTGTAATACTTTTATTTTTATGCCATCCCTTCTCAGATTTTTTTTTACTCACTCAGTCTGCTTATTTGCTGAAACTGTGTTAATTGTGTGTCAGCACATGAACCGTTGACCTTAGAGTAAGGTCAATATGTCTACTGCACAGTATATTACAAAGCCAGCCCACTGTCATTAGAGTACAATTTTATTGTTTTTAACAATAACAACTGACTAATGAGGAACAAATATGAATGACATTGGGACTAAGTTTTATTGAAAACAAAATGTTGTAGAAAGCCAAGAACTTACATTTCATAATTTTTATGTGGATCAGTCACTGAAACTTGTCCAGTCAGTGGAGCAGTGTGGCTGAACTATCAGAGCACTGGATTCAAGATCTAAAGTTGTGTGTTAAGTTCTGGACCATGATCATGTTGTAAGTGCTTTGGAAAAGATTTTCCTCAGTTCACCCATCTGTCAAATGAGTACCTAGCTATAGACAGTGGAAGATATTGTCATAATGCTAGTGATCAGCAGCTGTAAATGGCAGCACCACTGTATACTACCCAGGAAGTTGAGAAGGTTGTAAAATGATCGGGCTTTCAGGGGCTATAATAGTGTGAAGTCATTTGCCCATTAACCTGGACAGTAGACTTATCTTATATTATTAATTGTAACATGCATTTTTACTATTTATTTTCACTACAGATTAGTTATTCTGTGGAATAGGCCTATCAGACAGCTTTCATTTACATCAATGCTTGCATCATTAACAGTAAGTCTACATGAAAATGCATTGGGATTACTTCAGTGGATGTGGCTGTCAGAGTTACAGAAAGAACAATGATATCCTGGTGGAATGGCCCAGATGGGACTGAAAACGGAAATTTCAAGGAGTACACTGTGCTTCATGTATGAGGACCAAAATGGTGAGGTCCACACATAACTTAGCCCTGTTATCTCTCTTTAATGAATGTGGAGAAGCTTATACTACAAAGAGTATGTCAGCTTCTTGGCCACTCTAAGATATCTTGGAATTTGATGGGACATGGATCTTTCTTTCCTGAGCCAAGCATTCCAGTATATCCATAAATCTTTGACATGGAGCCCCTATCAAATACCAATAGCACTTTCTACAAATATTCACACATCTTCTGCATGATATAACCTCACAAGGTCCTATTTTTTTTGCAACTGTCTTTAAAATGTGAAATCTATTGTTCAGGCCCCTCATCATCCCCTCACAAAATATTAGACCCAAATTTCATTCATAATTATTAAAAGTTTTGGACCACAAACCTCCTAATCCATCACACCAGAGTATGCACATAATCAAGCCTCGTAATTCTTAATCAGGTTTTATCATGTGTGCACGGTGCTTCACCTGCAGTGTTTTGGAGGTTTTACCAGAGAAGGAAAAACGGATTATTTATTTCCAAATCACAAGTCCCATTGATCTGAATTTATTTCACAAATATACTTTTGCTCTTAAACATATGTTACCAAATGTCTCTTCTTGATAATTTTGATTACAAATACATTTTAGATAGGCCTACTTAGTGGGGTTGATGACTTGAAATCCACATTATAAAACCACATCCTTCAGACAGTTTTATTGTATGTATACATCCAGCCACAACTAACCAGCAAACCTTCTTTTCCAGATATAGAGGTGGATCATATTTTTTTCCTATTTCTGTGAGAATTCCAAAATCAGTTTTATTAGGTTTCATAATGAAGACAATGAAATTGTACTTAATGTAATGATTATGCCACAACAGTGTAGCCAATATGAGCTGGGACATACAAACTACACAAACATTTTCAGTCACTGACATATAGCTATCATTTTCACAAATCCAGAAACACACCTGGCTGCTGAATGCAATTTGATGCATAGGATTTTTATTATCAGATGCACAGTCAACCATTTTAGAAAAATGTGAAAGGCAGATGTACTACTCAAACATTCATCCAATAAAATTATGCACCGAGGGAACTCTCAGTCTCAGCCCTAGGATATCTGACAACAGTTGTAGCTCTCACTTTTCAAGAATAATTCACTTTTTTATACCTTTCACTCAACTTCATCACAACTTCTCTTGAATCTATGAGCAACTAAAAAAAATGTGTTTAAAAGGAGTTGTGGTTATCAAGTGACTTTTCAGTATATTTTCAAGATCAAATGAAAGTAGTCATGTCATTAAAACAATTCCAAATCTCAATAAAGCTACATTAGACAAAAAGAAATTAGCAGTTAACTTGGAAGTCTTTCACATCCATCATTACTGTAAACCAAGAACAGAATATAGTTTACATGGAGGAGTAGTGGGTCTCTGACTGTTTTGGAGATTACATGAATGTCATTAACATTCAGTATCATGTATGTCCTCCTGCTGCATTCTCCACAGCCTGATCGATTGATCTGTCTGTCTGTCTGTCTGTCTGTCTGTCTGTCTGTCTGTCTGTCTGTCTGTCTGTCTGTCTCTGTCTCTCTCTCTCTCTCTCTCTCTCTCTCTCTCTCTCTCTCTCTCTCTCTCTCTCTGACAAACCCTTTGGGTGTTAGTCAATAACTGACAGAGCAATTGCCATGTAAAGCTCTGAAGAATGCAGCATAAGGAGAATACAAAACTGTTACTGTATGTGCTAGGGAAGCTTGCAACCCTTCATTTTGATTCCCACCAGGAATAAAGTTTTCACTGACTCTCATATAAACTGAATGTACCACAGACATTTGTAGAGTGATTTGATTTCTCTGTTCTTGATCAAATGGCAGATATGGCAGTCCTCAAAGTTTCAAGTGTGCCAAATGGTTTTGTGTGTAGCTTTATTGAGATGGAAATTGTTTTAAACTTATTAGCAAAATGAAGAGAATAAGCACCTTGCAAGAAGACAAGAGCTGACTGTATTTCAGAGATTAACCCTTGCAGTCAGTACAACCAAATGATATTACACAGACACTGGGAAGGAACTCACTGCAAACACCAATACCATGCCAGTTGATTTATTACAACAATGTTGGAATGAATTGTTCTAATGTTGGGAATGAAGATGTTTAACTCACAGAACAAGCATTCTCATAATATAAGACAAATAGCACACTTGGAGTGTAAGAGATCAACACAGTAAAAAAGCTCAACAGATAGAAGAAAATCGCAGGTAAATTTTTATCTTCCTTACCAGACTCATTACTAATTTTACAGGCAAATTAATTTTTGCAACAGTGTTTCAAATTCTGGTTTCCTTCTCTGTTTCTAAATCTTAACTTCACAACTAATATTAAATCTGAATCATATGCATGTATCTTTTTTTAAAAAAAGGTGCCAAAATGAAAAGTCTGTTAGAGAAAAAACATACGGTTATGCATAGAATAATGTTTAAAAGCTGAAACAAACATATAGTATAAACATTGTCAGACAATTTCTCAAATGCATAGAAAATTCACTGTCATTATGCAGAACAGCACATGTTGCAACAAATCAGAAAATTTTTATCACAATCAGTCAACAGTTTCAAAAATCACATTATGTTTTGAGATTACAAAAGTCAGGCTTAATCAAAATAACATCAACATACAGCAAGTAATGCATTTCCAGTTTCACTGGATAAACAAAGTACATAAGTGTCACACATTACATGCTATGACAGTATTTAATGCAAAGAAAATTAAAGCACAGTTGCATAGGGTCAGTGGATGCAGTGAAATATGTAAGCATTATGGTCATGATTCACCGGGACCAGCCTATGGTAGCATAAACTATCGTATGCACTGTGCAGCACTGATGTGTTCCATATCATTAGGTGGGAAAAGCAATGGAATTCAGCCTGTCAGCTGATACTAGCATCCTGTCCATCAAGATAAATGCCACTGTGTTAAGATATGTGCTATGTGCTAAGACAAGTGCTGTCTTGCTGTCTGCAGGCCCTGGATGTGTCTGTTTATCTTGAGAGCAGGACCAAGTTTGAGATCTAATCCTTTGAGTACATCAGCTCTCTTCAGGAGTAAGAGAGCCACTCCATCAATCTCCTGAATAACAATATTTAATGAAAACATTAGATAAGCTTTAAATGTAATGGTTTTTATTAAATAAAAAGTTTGAGGGCAAGTTTCATAATCATAACCTGTAGCCAAGAGTGTATGGTGACTCAAAAAATGCAACTACGTGTATGAGATGGCCCAATAAAAAGTTTACTTAATATCAAAGTTTAATAACCTAACCAATTCAGATCATAAGCATTTCAAATTTTCCACAGATTAGCCATTGGATATAGTCTACTAATGCTCCAAATTTCAAATATCTGAGGGATATGGCTATGTTTAGTTGTGTCACAACTGAAAAATTAGGGACATATGTCTAATAATAGCATGTCTGGTGTGCATCCAACACACTGAACACACTGGCCCCTTTAACTAAATCCCAACATCACAGATGCTAGAAAAAGAGATAGGATAGCTAAAGTCCTGTAGGAGAGACTTCAACTTCATATGTCTCGTAATCTATCAATGGTAGTCATGTCATACTTTACAAATTAATTTTCAAAAAGCTGGGTGTCAGCCAGATGAGAAAGTTGTCGATGAGTGGAAATAGTGTGCATGACAAACATGTATACAACTTTGCAGTGTATTGTATTGATGTGATATTGTATTGTATTGTGAAATGATGTTGGCCTATGGCCTAATAAAACTTAGGACTTGAACTTAAATCAAAATGAGGCTTATATCACTAGGACCTGAAATGTCAAGCACTAAATACAATTGGGACCATCCCATATATAACTTTTGCTTCTTATGGAAACCAAGAGAATGTCTGTCTTTCACACAGACATTGATGTTCTGGACAAATGATCAGTAACTGTGGATAAATCTGAGCTTTTGTGAGGCATATTAGATGAATGATATAATATAAAAGTGTTAAGCTTTCTTCTCATACCAATAATTTGAATGAGCTGAAAAGCAACTTTTATTTCATTTTGACTAACTGCAAGTTGTAAGACCAGAGCACAGGATAATTCATAGTACCTGTTCTTGGAACACTTTGGACTCTTCCTTGAATCCTGCTGATGTGAGATAGTCCACCACATCACTGACAGACCAGCTAGATGCATCAGGATATTTGCCATTGCCCAGGTAGCTGGGACTGGTGGGAAGGTGAATGTCATTATTCCTGTTGGAGTGAAAGTATGAGAAAGGGGTACAAGACATGAATAATAAAATAAGCCAAAACATAAAAATAAACAGGTTATCACAGGGACATCAGCAGCCACTGGCAATATTTTCAGAAACCAAAATCAAAATAAAGCTTTTTGTTCAATGTGGAATTTGCTTTGTTATTTATGCTACTTTGTTTTCTTGTTAAAATGTCCATTTTTCAGATCTGAGTTTTGACTGCCAAAAAATGTTCAGCATCCTGCCATACCTGTTATCAGCTTTAAGGTCATTTGACAAAAGGGCTTATTTTGGATTTCCTACCACAATTACCTTTTTTCAAATTTTTAAATTTATTTGTTATTATAGCCAATGTCAGCCATCTTATCCTTTCACCTTGCAGGTTGCCATCACTTCCAGTTGCTGTACAAGTTTGATACTAGCACTTTTCCAGTTGCCAACAACATCTTTGACACTGGCATTTTAAGGGGTTGCATATTGATGAGAATTTATTTGACGCTCGCTTCACATAAGTTAAAAAGAAAGCAGGAGAAGATAGAAATGTGAGGAAACCAGAACATCAGTCACACTATACAGGTTCTTGGTGTTAAGATACAATTAATTAGTGACGTAATGCCAATGAACACAATACATAACTCCTATACTAGATTTAAGGAAAAATAAAATCCTTTCTCTAACATCATATTTACCTCTGAAGTGAGAATTTTCTATTGCCTGCACTACAGCAAAAGCCAACAATCATGCATAGTGGATGTGACAACTATTGATGTAGACCTACCACAGCGAAAGTACAGTAGTGTGGAATTCAGGTTTCCACATGCATATGTTACTCCAAAAATTTCTCATTTTCTTTTTTGCCACATAACAATTGTTTTATGCAGGTACAAACAAAGCAAATAATGGGGAAGAGTGGGAGAGGAGTGGATAAGACTTATATTAACAACAAAAAATAAAAATTGATTTTTATTTTGCAGAAGTACATAAAATACCATTTTCTAATACTGTACATCTTACTGTATAAAAGTAGTTTCCATGAGGTTAGCTCGTGTAGCATTATTTTGTGTGATGAAAAAAGGTTGCCAAATTGTATTAGACTATAATTATCAATACCAGTTTAAATGATTTCCGTCATCTTACAGACATGCTTTAATTGCTTCAGAATTCAGGTAGGATGGCCTAAACTGCTTCTCTTGCTTCCTTACTGTTTGAAATTTCATGGGGAACATGCCCCCAAACTTCCCCTTTCTTTTTCTTAAAATCCACTTTAAGATATGACATACTAATGGAACTTTTCATCTCATTTTAGCAAGAAATGGCCCCAAATTACTCCTTTTGCTTTTCTCTTATGAAAATTTTCAGGGGGAGCATGCCCTCAGGCCCCCTAGATTATGCTCCTGTCGTTTGCGATCATGCGCTTGCACATTGCACACCTTTAGCATCCCCCTGCCAAACAACATTCCTGCAACACTCCTCATTTATGATTCAAATACATGCTAAAAAAGGGTTAATACATAAAAGAAGGATGAGAGGGCCCCCAAGCAATGGTCTTGCAAGGAGGCCCTGGACAAGATAGTTTAGACCCTGCTTCACTTACATTGAATGCTTCCCTGGGACTGGTGACTCTGCAGGGGTCAGTGGGGCTGACTCTGAAACAGAAATCAAAAATGGAAAAAAAAAATAAAGCACAAAAAAAAGAACAATGCTTGATAATGTAGCCTTAGGGTAAACAAAATCGAACTTGGATAAAGAGTGAACCGGTGCTAAAATGGGGCATAATCACGAATATATTCTCAATTTCATTGGTTACCTCCCTTGACATGAATACCTCCTGATTGGCGCCCGCGATGCATGACAGCTCGTTTAATTAGAAATGCTGAACAGGTGTTTTACTTTTTGTGAAGATCTGATTTTTCAAACATTTTGTGAGCTGAGTTTGACTCAGAAAACTTATGTCCCATCAAAAACAAGTTCTTTTACAATTTTTGAAAGGGCTTTGTGCAAGTCAATATAGTAGTGTTAACTTAACATGACAATGCTTAACCCAAAATCTCATTTAACCTGAATGAAAAGAAAATATTCTTCCAAATATCCTTTTTTTTTTCGTAGTAAAATACTTTTTGTTACGGTACCTTGGTGACTGAATGACTGAGCATATTAACCAAATGATGCAAGTTGAACTTCATTTGGGGGTTCAATTCTGCTTGGGAATTTTTTCTCATTTATGGGAATTTTTTTTTTCTCTCTTCTCTTCTCTGTCAGCATTTAAACCTTTTATTCTTCTTTACTGACACAACAAAATCTAATATATTGTCTAAAATAATTATTCTCTAAATGCAGTGTAATAATATTATAATATCACTAATGAAACATGGTTCTCTTAATCCTGAAAGCCTTAGTAAGTTATTCATACTATGCCTTTGGTGAGAAGCAATCTCCTTTCAAGGACCACAACTGCCAGACTGATAAAACATGTAAAACTTTCACATTCATTTACCAGATGCTGTGTTACATAAGCACACACTAATGACCTCTTGGGACTAGAGAATTCCATTCGTCACCCCGATGGACAACTGTTGTAACTCTAAAATTTCACCTAAAATACAACATGGTGTAACTTAACATACATCACTTTTTAAGTATGTTTTTGTCAACCACAAACATACAACCACATTTGAAAATTCATTATTTCACTTTCTATGTGGAGTAAGATGCTCATCTTTTTGGCCAGATATGCGTTTTGGCCATTCCTCAAAAGCTATTATGGGCCAAAATATAGTTACAACAGACTTCCAGCAGGGCACCTCTTATCTCCCATGAAGCTCCTCTTTTCTTATGCCACCAAACCACTATTTTTTCAACAGCATCAACATGGAACACATTGTTCATGGGTAAAACAACCTATTGACCTCTGCCCTTAACTTCCCATTTCACTCCGATTCATCACCAATAGGCTGTGGATTTATACTGCTTACAGTCCCAGCTTCTTACCTTGAGAAGGTGCATGTCTGTTACCCAAACCAGCAAGAGATTCATTGCGCAGAATTGAAATGTTTTCAAGTCTACACTCAGAGCATTCCCATTTACCTGTAGACAGATACCAAATTTATAAAAAAATAAAAAGGAAAGAAGGAAACTTATGCTGACATTTCAAAGTTATTTGCTTCAGGTCAGTGTTACCATTATGTTTATATGACAAAAGCATCAAAGCATATCAGAACTATCTGTAGTGAGGTTTGGTGTGTTATGCCCTCAAATTTTAAAATACAGTAAAGTCCATTTCAGCTTATAGTCCTGCAGCTGGAACTTTTTATTAGTAGATTGTAAATCCACATCAAGATAGTGGGATAAACAGTCTTTTAAAACAAAACTCCAGATGGGAGCATGGAAGAGGCTGCAATTAAGCAATGATACCAGACTTTTTACTAGGCTATCTTAGAGGAAAGGTGTAATTTAACAAAAGAGATGATTAAAGCAGATTGCAGTTATTGAGCTGTGCTGACTGTAGGTGAAGATTCTATCTAAGCAGCAAGTCCTAGCTATTCTTTTTGATGAGCTTTTGTCATGGACCTGAGCTGAGAAATGTAGCAAACTTACAAAATTGGAACTCGGGCTCTATCTTTGGGAAAAACATTGTTACATAACAAAAAATTTGGCATGCAAATCAGCTTATACAAACAACATAAATCACAACTATTTTGTTTTTTCTTACATGAGCTCACCAAATTACTGCACATTTATTCATATAATAATAACAACACAAAAGAGGCTTACTAGTCTCATATCCAGCCAATGTTCACTCACACACTTTCACTTTTTTATTATTCTGGCAGGCTACGTCCTCTAACGAGCAAAGAAGCCATTAGAGGCACTGATCATTGGCTTTATCATGATATCTTTCACTGCCCATTGCCAGATACTTTTTATACATGTGGGTGGGATAAGGAATATGTGAACAAGGTACTTTCCCATATCATTTACAATATTACCATGGTGGGAATAAACTCACAGTTTTCAGTTCCCAAGTTCAACACTGTAATAATTTGGCGATGTGCTTCCACATCTAAGTTATGAGGGAAAAGAAACAACTGTACCTTGCTTCCTGTCACTGCAACTAGAATGCCTAGCACAAAGATAAACCTGATAAACTCGCAAACTTTCTTTGATGTTATTAATACTGTGCACATACCCGAAGGCTTCTTGTTAACTGGAGGCTGGTGGCAATTCATGTGGTAGCCTTTGTCACAGCCATCACAGAACAACATCTGATCCTGCAAGAAAGACAACAACGGATTTGTCTATTTTCAGAGATGACTGTGGCCATGTATTCTATTGAGTATCATACTACCACACTGAATTTGTATGTTGAGAACCATTCTTCAGTTTAATACTTTCCCCCCACATGATGCATTTTGATAAAAAACTTTACATTACATCCATTTATCATCCTTTTCTCCAAACATCACTGATCAACCCTGACATTACATAGTAACATTGTGATATTCTTTATTTTGTTTCCTAAGAATGTAGATGTAAATGATTTTTGTCTATATGCTCCAAATTATGTGTTATGCCAAAGATTGATATTAAGCCACATAATCACAAATAAATTAAATTAAAACTACAAGTATCAAACACATTTGAAACTTGAAAGGCTTTTTCAGACAATGAGGCTTCTACACAAATAAACAAAAATGAAAAGTAACAAATAGTTTTGAAACTTCAAAGGCCCTTTCAGACAGTGAGTCTTAAGCCAAATTATAGCTGGCTCTTGTTTCACTCATGTTTATGCCTAGCCCCACTATGCTACTTACAGGATCAGTTGAATCCTGACAGAGACAACATGTTTTACAGTCCATACACTGCCAGGGTCCTCTGCATGCTCTGCTGGCCAACAGGCGGGAGTAGTTCATACAGGATGGATGAGCTGGAATTGAAGGAGAATTTAGTTACAGTTCTAAGAAATTACAAGTTCAAGATCTTTATTAGGTGTTAGCCATACAATTCACTTTGCACTCTGACAGACATACTCATCACAAAGGAACATATACCTGTGAGTAAGTATGGGAAATATGTCTGGGTCACGAGTGAACACTAGGCTCACACGTGGAAATTAGGGACATTTCAGACGGTAGGTATTTAAGAACTAAATTGAAGTTAGCGACCCTGTAATGTAGTGATAACACGTTCAGACTTGCAAGATGAGAGACCCTGGTTCGATTACCGGCTGGGACAGGAAATTTTCTTGTGTAGGTTTTTTCGGCTTATCTTCTAAAAATTGATCTTTCACAGTAATCTGGTAACATCCCTGGCGATACAATTCCCTAAAATAGTATGTAACATCTGAAAATTATCTGACCAAGCTCACATTCCTCCCCCTTTAATAAAGAAGGAATGCTATAGGCTAGTATATGCCTTTCCACCCGGTTACATACGGAAATACACATTTAGTACATTATCTGCCAAAAGCAAAAAATAAAACTGCTTAAAGAAAGAAAGAGAAAAAAAACAAACACAAATTAAAACAACATTACTGTCCATATAATTTCGACCTACACATACCACAGAAGACAGAAACATTTCAAAGAGTACACTATAATACATAAATCTGAAACAGCACAACAATTTTCCAATCCTTTACATTTGCATACAATTTTAGCTAAGAGGTAAGGATGAGGCTTGAGGCAATACCCAGGGACTCTCCTACCCTGTGCTTGATTTAGAGCTAAGGGCAGGGTCATAAAAGAGAAAGCACACATGAAAGAATCTCTAATTTAATACTGAAAATGTCTAGGGACCAGTGGCCGTATGCATAATCCTTACGTTAGTTAACGCACTGCGGTAACTACGGGAAACTCCCAAAATAGTAGTGTTTACTGTAGTTAATGCAATGCGTTATCTAACGTGTATGGATTATGCATACGGCCACAGGGTTGAACAACTTCACAAAAAAGTCAGTTCAGATCAAGTTCCGTTCACTAAAGGGAAAAAGCTCTGATATCAAGTTTAGCTCAGTTCTATGAAATCTGAGTAGTTTTCATATCAAATTAGTTCCCTTTGGTTTTAGAAATCCGCATTCCGTTCTGGGTTTCAAGATAGGAGTGAGCTGAACCAAATTTGAGGTAGGAAATACAAATTCAGATCAAGCACATAATATAGATACAGTTCAGATCCAGAACAGTTCCTCCAAAACAGCTATTAAGCTCAGATGAAGTTTAGGTGAATTGAAAATAGGTTCACAAACTGCATTTACATGATCTCAGTTCTGCCCAAGCTTGCTAGGGACTATCTCAAGAGCACTCTTTTTGTCCTAACCCTTCTCCAAACCCTAAACCAAGCACATGATGGGATAGTCCCTGGATACCGCCAGCTTAGGAAGTATCCAGACTATGTTTCAACATTTCTTTCACCTGTTAGAATGTAGGGCTCACATTACTTATTACTGCTCTGATTTGACACCCAGGAAATTACACCATTTGGCTGCAGAGTACTATGTGTTGCTGGTAAGGAAACCTGCTTACAACATGAAGTATATCGATTGAGAATTAGCCTTATTTAATATTGGTCACTATGCAATTTGAGTACCTTACATCCACCATATCACTGTATGCTCTCAGGGAGCTGAGAAAGTCACTTGCGCAGTTATTGTCTAGACAGAGCAGTATATAAAACCCACTGTTAGTGTTTGAACCAACAGCCAAAAGTTCTGTAGTGTAAACTGAGTGAAGCATCCTTCAAGAGACTGTGCATAATTCATGTTTAATCATTCTGTACTCTGTTTTAAAAAGCAAGCAAAAGTAGATCTATGCTCACCTCTGGCTGTGCAGTCTTTACACTGGAGCAATAGTTCTGGCTCACCCTTGGGGTTTCGGAGACAGGTCAGCTGACAGAAGTCACACACTCGCTGCAGTTCCGCAGACAGACCTCTCTTATTCTCTGACCTCTTGGCAGATTTGGGTTCTGGCCCACCCGCTGGCTGGCTGGAGGCATCATTGCTCAGAATCCTCTTCAGCTGATAATCAGTCAGTCAATAAAGATCAATCAATCAATCAGTTACTGGGTACGGCGATTATTCAACTATTTTGGCATTCTTATAGATGAGGATTACAGGCATCTAAATTGCTCATTATTATGGTATGACAAATGGCATGATTGCAGATTCACTCAGTCAAGGTATTGAGACTGATGGTGAAGGTGGTGGTGGTGGTGGTGGTGGTGGTGGTGAGGGTGGTGGGGGTGACAGGCTTGCAGAGTAAGTGAGGACTACGATGGCAATAGGGTGGCGGTAGATGCTTATTCAGACTCAAGTCTGTGTTAGTTTGGTAGTGACATGATGGCTATGACAAAAGAGGAAAAAATGAAAGAAATTGAGGAGGTGGTGGTGGTGGTGGGTATAATGGTGTTTATGGCGGTGGAGAAAAGATGTGATGATGCTGGTGCTTGTGTCCGCCTCTATAAAAGCAGGGCTAGCAATGGGCCGCGCTGTTACCTTTAGCCTGTGTCCTCCACCCCACACCTTCCCCCTCTCTCACTGGGCTCTCCTTGCTGCCGACGCCTCCTCCTCCCCTTTCATGTGGAGTCCCTCATTCCTTGCAGCTATTTACAAATATCTTTATATCATCTTAAAGGGTGAACTACATAAACGATTATTACTATTAATGTGATGATCGGATATTGTTTCAGAGCAGAGAGAGAAGTGTAAGATAGCCGGCTCGTGAGTATGGAGCATAGGGAGTTTGGCTGAGTTTCATTTTTGGTTGGGGCACCAATGCGTGTCTGGTTGGCCCTCTTGACGTTCGTCTCCCAGGTTCTCAAATTTACCCTTCCCTCTCCTTATCAGCTCCCCTTCCATCCCCACCCCCACCCCCCGCGACCCCGATTCATCAATGGACCCACACCCTAATCTTTCTGTGTTGAGATCTCTTCAAATGAAAAGGCTGAGCTAATGTGCTGCAGCATATATTTCAGGGGCGGAGGGGCGGTAAGTCACTAAGGGTTAGTGGGGGGGGGGGGGNGGGGGGAGTGAGCCCCACCATTCGAGGCAGGAGCAGGACGATCATGATGGCTAGTTTATCATAAGAAAATACAAAACGTTCACAGTAACCATGAGGGCGTAATATAGCCGTAATCGTGCTGACACGCCGTAAAACACAAACTCAATCAATCAATCAATCATAAGAAAAATCTGGGTATGATCACTCGTCCCTATCTCCCAATAACTCCAAAGGAGACAATTATTTTAACCCCATCAAAAAACTGAAGAAAGCACCGCCACTGCATACATCATGCCTGTGCTCCCAGCGAGTCGCAGTACACTTACAGACAATCAATAGCTCGCTTCATACTATACACCAGTCCTTTTATTCTCCTCCAGTTTCGGTTTGCATTTTATGTTCAGTGTTCGCTTTTACAAAAGATTAATTGTAGAGGTCTATCTTGCCTACCAGGATAATTGTATAGCACACATACTTCTTTCTTTCTCTCTCTCTCTCTCTCTCTCTCTCTCTCTCTCTCTCTCTCTCTCTCTCTCTCTCTCATCTACGCACACACAGTCAAACTCACATGGGTCTACGCAAGGCCTACACAATGGCACACAGCGAACATACATAGTCAAGTTGTAAAATGAAGAAAATTAAGCATGAAACATAATACATTAATTCAAAACGTATTCATTGTGAAAAGAAGATAATATGTTCTTGACAGTACGGTAAAATAGTGTATTTTCACTCTGAAAGAGTCTCTGGATTATATTTTTGCTTTCCCTCTGGCGCAAACCGAGTTTTCCTTCCCTGAGAAAGGCACACGTGTGCTCTGCAATACTTGCATACTCAGGGCTAACACTGTGCTTCCCGAAGGGAAAAAAAAAAACAACTCACATACACACATACAATGCATATTATGCATACGCGCATCCACTCTGCGTCCGAAGATACATGATATACAGTGAGAGGATACACTACCTTTCTATTGTGAATTATAGTGCATGACTAAGGTGCTACTGCCCTCTTGAATTCAGTATATTTTTTTTGCATCCTTCACTTTGCCCCAAAGTGCTAAGTAATAAGTAATGCATCATTTTCTATTGTGGGTTGGGATCATAGGACAATTTTGTCTCAAAATATATTAGTTTCTTCACCACCAGATAACATGCATGACATCTGAATGAATATAATGACAGAGGCATTTTATTTTATTTTTTTCGAAGTTTAGTTCTCATTATCTCTCTTTGAGAGACGACGTAACTTATTCTTGAGACACTAATGTTCAAAACATTTCCCTATGTGCATTATATGTGAAATCTGTTTGTGAAACAACAGCTACCTATTGAGCTAAAGTAATACGATCAACACCCATGAAAGGAAAATACGCATAATTTAGCACATCCGTGAGCAACTGTGCATACAACATGCAGTCTACTGAATTAGAAGAATGGAACGCGCACCACTATAGCGCATTAATAAATAAAGAGGAATGATAGTCTATACCCTTTAAGTTCTTGCTCTGTTTCCTCCTTGCCTTCTGTCTTATTAATCGAATGGAGATAGGCATTACAATGGGAAGAACAAAAGCATAATAATATTTATTGTTTTCTAAGTGGTCGTATAGAGTCGAGTATAGTCTAGGAGGAAAAGGCGAAAAAAGCGAAATGATTCGATAATATGAGGTAACCTACTCTTGCTCGCTCCTCAGGTAATTATATTATTTATTCTCTCTCTCTCTCTCTCAGCTCTCTCTCTCTCTTTCTCTCTTTCACACACACACACACACACACACACACACACACACACACACACACACACACACGCACACGCACGCACGCACGCGGATACACACACACACACACACACACACACGCACGCAGACAGCAAATACACACACATTTATATATATATAAAGGCACACACACACAAAGGCACACACACACAAACTCTCTCTCTCTCTCTCTCTCTCTCTCTCTCTCTCTCTCTCTCTTTCTTACACACACACACACACGCACACACACGTACACACAGACACACACATTCACACACATACACACACAAAGGCACATACACACACACACACTCTCTCTCTCTCTCTCTCTCTCTCTCTCTCTCTCTCT
>JAWQUT010000452.1:60226-73390 GCA_033807755.1 Ellobium chinense
TCTCTCTCTCTCTCTCTCTCTCTCTCTCTCTCTCTCTCTCTCTCTCTCTCTCTCTCTCTGTCTGCCCCACACTTCACAACTGGAAGAAGAAGGTTGTGGGGGAAGGGGGAAGAACGGTGATTCATTCCTCGGTCTCTGAATAAGAGATTAAAAAGTGTAAATCTTACAAACTTTCACGGGTATATACAGTTATATGCTTAAAAAAAGAACAAACTTCAACAGTAAAGCCGTAAAGTCATAAACACACTGTGTCCAACACTTCTAGATTTATAAGTGTGTTACTGTTGCATCCGCCTCTATATTCACTGTCATCACCGGCAACAACAGCAGCATCAGCAGCTACAACAATGTGAAATAAAGCCAGTGATTATAACGTCTCTTGCACGAACACAGATCCGTCACACAAGGATCATTCTGCGTAGCTCAGTGAGCGGAGGCTACAGTATTTGATCAGGTCAATGAGATCAGCATGGTCCCGTGGGAGAGGTGTGGCAAAGACTTAAAAAAATATGTTTGAGATCCAGGTGCCCGGCAATGGTCAGGGATTATCATCCTATGGACAAGATGTTTTGTGGACAAAGAAAGCACGATCTTGCCCTCGAGATCTCATAATGTGCATCAAGTCAAGATGACGACATTTTAAAGACTCGTTTGGGGTATTTGAATTCAATCACACAGTTCCCATCGAGAGGAGTCATTTTTTTTACGAATTTCACGAGTAAAACATTTTATTTTATAAACTTCGCAGATCCCTAGTTTATTGTCCCTTTGAATATTACTATCAAGAAAAAAAAAGATATGAAAACTTCTAATATTTGAACTATGAAAGCAAATCCATCTGAGTCGGGCAGTGTTTTGTTCACGGCCATTTGTAGGCTGGGCTTATCTCCCGATAGTATCGATCGGATGATGCAACATTAGCATGCCCAATGGACTTCAAACAGACCATTCTAGAGCATGATTCTGCTCGGATTGTTCCTAAGTAACAGAATTAGTCGTAACAAATGGATCAAAGACCCAACCCCCACAGCACCCTTTACACAGGCACCATTTTAAAAAAAAATATTGAATCATTAACATTAAAATTTGTATAATGTTTTATAGCGGTGATTGTGAATACAGTTTGAAACATATCTTTTATCTAACCCTTTCATAATCCAATCGCCTACAACTGGTCCCCTTCCCTCTTCCCCTAACCCCGACCCCACCCGCTTCCGATTTTTACCGCATCGCCCACTATAGCCCGCTTTAAACCTCTAGTATTATGACAATGAATATAGTAAAATGGAAAAAAAAATACTTATAAGTCATTGATGTTCAATTGTGTCTCTTGACATCGTATATAGAATAAAGTAAAGGATGCCCAGGACGGTATGGTAAATACAGGGTCAAACAGTGTATGTGCTATGATATCAAACAAAATTGTCAAATAGTTCTACTCCATATATACTTTTTTTGCTTGAACGTCGATTTTGTCTTAATTGTTGTGCCCTTGATAGCATCAATATCTTTCGTGTTGTTTTTTTTTGCATACCGAAGATCTACGCCCATGATACTATAGAGTACTATAGACTAAAATTTCATAGTGTTTAATGGTAGGCAAGATAAAAAATGGCCTTCATTTTTATATCAATGATAATGCAGTCTGTTAATATGAAGAGTTGTGATTCTTCCTGCGGCGTTGCTAATTCTGCTGCGTGCTGCAAGAGATGGTAGTGTAAAGTTGTTAACATTACGTTTACATTGTAAAGTCTGCCGTAGAACCTATACAGCTCCAATTTCTGTTGTTTGATAACAGACCCACGAACCGTTCTTCATAGCATGCAATTTTACCATACTTTGTTCACCTTTAATGGCTTTATCAGCATTCTTTGCTCCACCGTTTAGGCGCCGGCCAGAAGCTATTGATTGCTGTGTTTCCCGGATCTCGCGAACCTCTTTTTCCATTGTGTGTCTGGACAGCCAATATAATACATATTATACAAAATGAAGCGGTCTGTATAAATGAATGTTTATGAAGTATTCTCTTTTTTATGTGGAGAGGTGGGAGGTTAGGGATGGGGTGGGGTGGGGACAGTGGCGGATTTAGGCTTGGCTCAGGGCCCAGGGCCCAGTGCCCCCCGCACCAGTAGGGAGCCCCCGCCAGTAGGGGGCCCCACTCCAGCAGGAGGACCTGCCCCAGTAGGGGGACCCGGTGCCGGAGGACAAGAAAAAGAAAGGAAGAGTGGAAAGGAACCAGATGAATGTTCATTTTTATAACCAAACCTGGTGCTATGGTAAAATTTGCCCCTTGCTTGACCGTGTTATGGAATGAAAAGAGGATCCGGCATCTTTCTCGTGCTTAGCCCCACCAACCTTAGCTTGAATGTGCACCTCCTTCCATTTTGATTTTTCAGAGTTTTAATGTAGATGAACAGAGGTTAAACTTTGGCCTTCTTTCGCAGACCAGCGGCCCGCACATATGAAATCCGCTGAAGCCACTGGGAAAACTGCTTGCAACAATCATTTTTTTTTTTACTATTTCAGAGCTGAATTTCACCATTTTTGCAGTGTGAATTCATGCTATACAATTATTTCTATACGATCTGTTCAAAAAGGACAGATTTTGTACTCAACTATAACTGATTCTGATTGTTCAATTTTTTTTTTTTTTGGTTTGTTTGTTTGTTTTGGACCAATATTAGGCTCCTGCAATCTACAGTGAAATGAAGAGCGTTTTTCCAAAACTCGATATGTGATCTCTGAATATTTTTGAAATAAAGGGAAATAACATAAAGGTTAACTGTCTTCACACACATATTTTTATTTACTGTTACATGATATAAAATCTGAAGGAGTGGAGATTATGAGCTCAAGTTGGTTTTGAATAAGTAAAGTAACATAGAAAAATGCGTCTTTGAAATCACTACCAACTAATTTTTCAATGAAAATGCATTTAAAGAGTTTTGGAAAAAAAAACGCTTTTCGNAAAGGAACCAGATGAATGTTCATTTTTATAACCAAACCTGGTGCTGTGGTAAAATTTGCCCCTTGCTTGACCGTGTTATGGAATGAAAAGAGGATCCGGCATCTTTCCTCGTGCTTAGCCCCAACAAGCTTAGCTTGAATGTGCACCTCCTTAAAACTCTGACAAAAAACTTCTGCTACAGATTGCAGGAGACAAATTATAAAAGCCTCTTTAAGTCTTTTAATAAAATTTTCTCCTCCAACCACAGAAACGTTCCGAGATATAATATTATCATAACCAAGGCTAGTCCGCAGGTCTGGTGCCACCACTGTTTTCAGCTTATATACTGTTTACAGTAGAGGTCTTCCATTTTGATTTTTCACAGTTTTAATGTAGATGAACAGAGGTTAAACTTTGGCCTTCTTTCGCAGACCACCGCCCGCACATATGAAATCCGCTGAAGCCACTGGGAAAACTGCCTGCAACAATTTTTTTTTTTTACTATTTCAAAGCTGAATTTCACCATTTTTGCAGTGTGAATTCATGCTATACAATTATTTCTACACAATCTGTTCAAAAAGGACAGATTTTGTACTCAACTATTACTGATTCTGATTGTTCAATTTTTTTTTTTGGTTTGTTTGTTTGTTTTGGACCAATATTAGGCTCCTGCAATCTACAGTGAAATGAAGATCGTTTTTCCAAAACTCGGTATGTGATCTCTGAATATTTTTGAGAAAAGGGAAATAACATAAAGGTTAATTGCTCTTCATACACATATTTTTTTTTATTTACTGTTAAATGACATAAAATTTAAAGGAGTGGAGATTATGAGCTCAAGTTGGTTTTGAATAAGTAAAGTAACACAGAAAAAATGCGTCTTTGAAATCACTACCAACTAATTTTTCAATGAAAATGCATTTAAAGAGTTTTGGAAAAAAAAACGCTTTTCAGTTATACTGTGCACAGAGCTACAGTTCACTTTTACACCAACCCACATATTTATACGCTATTAATCTTGTTCTCGATCATGCGTATAACGATCCCTCTAAAAACCCGATTGCAACATAACAACTCTTTAACCTAGCAAAAACAAAACAAAAAAATAGGACCATGCGTCGTTATTGAGTAGCCAACTGAGTAGCCAATTCTACGCTGAATTGTCTACAACACCCTAAGTAACGCTGTGTCATGCTAAGTGACCCGCGGCAAAAAGAAACATGAAAGGAAACAAAGAAAAAAAAATAGAAATTCTAGGCCTATCTCTACAACCTTGGATATGTTCAGTGGAGGGGACCGAGGTGGGGCTAAATAGATCTAATTCCTTCTATATAGGCGATAATGTAATAACGTCATTGAGATCTCCAGGGATGTGATGTTAGAGGTACAATCCTGGAATAGAACCGATTTAGTCGATACCATTTATATTTGGTATCGGCGGTGCTGTTCCAGGAGTATTATAGGCATGAGACTAAATGAAGCGCAGTTCAATATCGATACCGAATCGCAGTTCAATATCGATACCAAATCGGTGCTATTACAGGATTATGCCATGTTAGAGACAAAGGTTTCGCCGTGGTCAGCTTTAACATTATTCTCGTTCCTGCTTCTCTGATGTTCCGATTCCTCTTTGACTGATTAATATCGTTAATTTTATTTGTGTCTCTGTTCAAATACAATCGAATCGACTGCGCTGAATCGCAACACATAACAGAGTGCAATTTGGTGACAGGTGCAAATATGCATTGGCGGATCTTGGGTGGGTAGGAGGGGGTTCACCTAGTCCTCCTGAACTCCATCTCGTGAGTCCCCATCCCACTCTCCCCCTTCTCCTTCCCTAACATTTCTATGACAACATGTATTTCTATAAATTTCACCCTTCACCAGGTCTTGCCCATAATTGAAGAGCGCTCTCCCAAAACTCCGTATGTGAGTTGTGAATTTTTATGAAATAAAGGGAAATAACATTAAGGTAGCTGCTCTTCACATATACATTTTTATTTAGGGGCAACTATTAAATGAAGTAAAATTTTAAGAAGTGCAGATTTTGGGCTCAATTAAGTTTTGAGAGAATCAAAACAGAAATGCATGTTTGGGTACACCACCAACTCATTTTTCGATGAAAATGCAGTTACTGAGTTTTGGAAAAACCGTCTTCAATTCTAAGAAGCTGCTCATCCCGTGGCTCTATATCCTTGATTTATGAATACATGTAAATATTGTTTAAAAAGTTGGTTGAGGTGAAGGAAGTGAAGATAAATTTTTATGAAATCTAGAGCGCATATTGTTTATCCTACACTCAGGGAAGGGTTAATGGCGTGGGGGAATCCCCCTCCTTCCCCGCCCCCAATTTTTTTTTTGAAGTGGATAAACCTGCTGCATTTTAGCATCATCTATCTATAGTAGGTGTTTTTGGGTTTTTTTGGTGATATTTCGCATAATAAAGGTCAGAGGCAGATTGTGATGTCATTTTGCTCAAAGGCAGGTACTATGAACAATCGGAAGTCACGAATGAGCTAAAAACTTGAGAATGCAATAATTTTGTGAGAATCAAGACTCGAGAAACTTTATTTGTTCATGAACCAAGGACATAAATATGAGCATCCAAATGTGGTAATATAACGATCGTAACAACAGACAATAGCATAATAACAATAATAACAATAATCATGGCAAATGTGTACTATATAATGCAAACTTTAATTCCATGAGGGCACTGCTGTACATTTCCTACAAATCATCAGAAATAAAATGTCACTATCTAGAGCTCTTCAGTTTAAAAGTTGTTAGTTTACAGGTTCGGTCTAATGGGCCTAGTCTACTTTCGCATCAATATATATTTCAACAAGTTTAAGAAGTTTGGCATATAATTAGGGTTTTTGTGATAAGCTATCTATGACTGTGGCAATATGAGCTTTCATTACTCTTCCATGGTACTTGGTAGTGATCTGTCTTATGTTTGTGCTATTAAAATGGCTGAATTAGTCGCCTTAGGACAAGAGTGGACTATCCCATTGCGATTGTGAAGCAGCATGGCCTAATGGTTACGGCGTTGGACTCAGGATCTAAAAGTCCTGAGTTCGATTCCCGACCACGGTCATGTTGTAAGTGCCTTGGGAAAGCATTTCATTCACATTTTCCTCAGTCCACCCGTCTGTAACGTGGGTACCTGGCTATTGGCAGTGGGAGATATTGTCAGAATGCTAGTGATCAGCGCCTATAAACAGCAGCGGCACTAGTGTCCCCAGGGAGTCGAGAAAGTCCTAGAGTGATCAGGCCCGCTAGGGTAATAATAGTGTGAAGTCCCATGAGCGGGCATTAGCCTGGATATGAGACTAAAAACCGCATTATTATTATTTTGGCGGTAAATGAATCTATAAATAGATATTGACTCAATCTCGTCATAAATATCGGTTAAATTGCTATTTTTAGCCTGTTGGGGATTTCTAACACCAGCTTTTCTCTTTTACAAATCTTTATTACTCAATGGCAGCATAAACTTCATCACTCAATTTCTCAAAACACAGCTTAATGTGGGATGACCCACTCTTGCTCTACAGTGACCAAATTCAGCCCCATTTGTCCCTATATCCGATTTTACTAAAATACGACGTTATTCCCCAACATAGATGGTATGTAGGGTAGGGCGGTCTGTCTCCTGAAAACTGTTGCCTTTTAAAAGCAAGGAGTCCTTTAGGCATATTGATACTGATTAAGCAGAGATAACTGATAGTGTCTCGCCAATATGGAAATGACACAACACCCTCTTGTTGTGTTCACCTATTATCTCACCCGGTTTGTCTTTACTCATCGAGTTATCAACCAAAAATTGGGTCATGTGATCAGAATGCATGCGTGAAGTGTGCTGTGTGATACGATACACATACACATCTCCATCATGTTACGAAGCTGACACCTGTCATTGAAGTCCATTTTATCACGCCAGATTACTTCACATATTAATATTTTATTTACTTGTATTGGACAGTGTTGTGTGTGGTGGCTCCAGACTGCGAGTTCTCACATAGACACTGGCGCTAGGGGACGGTCGAATTCGAAATTTCTCTAACAGGTCATCCTCACAGGTAGGTTATTGGTAATTATTATGTTATCAGCGTAGCGTACAGAGATAGTAATGGTAAGCAAACGTTATTGGCAAGTTGGGTAGACCCACTACCTGGAGAATAGTTACCTTTGACTGACTGCTTTCTTTGTTATCATCGGGGTAGAGTAATACAGCTGTACTGGTAATACGGATCCTCAGTGCTAGAAGAATAAATCTGTGCGTTGAAATAGTGCAATTTTATTGTCTGTTTTAATATTATATATTATTTTTAATTAATTTTTTTTTTAAATTTTGAAACTAACTAAATGGTTCTTAACAATCGCAAACCGTGTTATCGGTCTCGTCTGATAACAGTGAAATCACACATTTGTCATGGTGAAACGCGGCTATCTCTACTGACATTGTGAAAGTAAGTAGCGGATTTTCGCGCGGGAGTGCTTTATTTCGTTCTAAGCCTGTTATACTAGCATCGATGGCCTCTGCGGGTGTACACTCAGCACACATACTGCACGCTGTTACCGGCAAATGTAGGGTAGAGGCAACTAACTGAACTGGAAAAAAAGAAACAACAGGCGCGTCGAAAGGGATCAGCGATTTTAAGGAGGAGGGGGCATTGTGTAGTAATGTGTAGCCTATACATACTGTATAACTATGTACATCTTTCACGGTTTGGAGCTGAAGTCAATACGCCTATCAGTGGTTTTCTATGCATGTATTTATTTATTTCATTATCTCTGTCTTGCTCTACCTACTTATCTACCTACCTACCTACCTACCTATCGAACTACCGAACTACGTGCTTATCTACCTACATGTCTATCTACCTACGTGTCTATCTACCTTTCTACCCACCTACCTACCTACCCCTCTACCTGCCTATCTACCTACCTACCTACTTACTTACTTACTTACCTACCTACCTATTGAACTACCAAACTACATGCTTGCCTACGTACGTGTCTAGCTACCTACGAGTCTACCTATCTTCCTACCCACTACTACCTACCTCTCTACCTGCCTATCTACCTACCTAAAAAGTCCGCCTGCTCCTTATCTATCTATCTATCTATCTATCTATCTATCTATCTATCTATCTATCTATCTATCTATCTATCTATCTATCTATCTATCTATCTATCTATCTATCTTCGTTCGTCCGTCTGTCTGTTTATTTGTCCGTCAGCCTGCCCATCTAGTTGTCATTTACCTACCTACCATCTTTATACCTACTTACCTACCTGCCTACCTACTACCTACTTAGCTACCAACCTACCTACCTGCCTACCCACCCACCTACTTACCTACTTGCCTATCCTGTCTGTCCGTCCGTCCGTCCGTCTGTCTGTCTCTGTCTATCTGTCTGTCTGTCTGCCTGTCTGTCTGTCTGTCTGTCTGTCTGTCTGTCTGTCTGTCTGTCTGTCTGTCTGTCTCCTGGAAAGGTTCGCCACGAAAAGTCTATTCCTGACTTACAGTGTAGTCTTTACATTCAATAATCTGCTTCATATACCCAAGACACTTGCATTTCATTTGTACAGTATTAATCGTAATCTAAAAGTATCGTATTATGTAAACCGCAAAACCTTTAGCTGCCTTTTCGTTATATAAAACCCCGCCGTTTGACGTACAGCTCCCAAATTTGGCCGGATAACCTAAAATAGTTTTTATATAAAAGGATCTCGTAAAAAAAAGCATATTCAAATGAATTATTTTAAACGTATTGTCTACTATAATTAGTTGGATCCCAGACGCATTTTCAGGTTGTGTAGAAAGTCACATTTCACAATGTTTTGTTGGGGGGGTTTTTTCAAACCTTTAGTGGACCTTTCGGTGTCTCTAAAAACACCAAATCGGAAGCTTCGTTCGTCATTTTTTTTTATACCATACACCTGATTATGACTGTTATCACCTGTCACCGTGTAGATAACGAGGGTACTTTATACACACAGAGAAAGCCTGTCGGCTTAGGTCCTACGTGATATGTATTTATATTCATCTTCTTAAATAGAATCTTCTCCTCACGCCGCAGACAAACCTGATACCGTGCTGCCAGCCCGTTTATAGTTTGTAATGAAATAATACAAAGATATTCAATAAACAATTGATGTCCAGGTTGCTAAGCAACGTGGAAAGACACAATAGTCGTGAAATATTTTACAGCGCGCATTTTATTTCATGGGGCGTAGAATTTGTGTCTGTGACATGCAATTCATTCCGCTTAATGGAAATACGTTTAAGTACATTTATTTTCTTCGTAAGTGAATTGTAGTTTGTTGTTTTTTTTCTCTTACACAAAGAAAGTCAGTGGATGATTGCAAATACCTTTAAATCGCAGTTTTCTTTTAAATCTCGAGGAGTTGCTATTCCGTTGGTGAAAGGCCCAACTGATTATCCACCCATTATGCACCCACCCCTTTTTCTTTCCCTCCTTCTCCCTCTTCTAAAGATTTTTTTTTTAAACCCAGATTGTAATACGCATGGTTTGGTCGTCGATGTGAAGCTGCAGCCCCACCATTATAAAGTATGTACTTGAAGCCAATCAACACAAGGCTTAAATCGTCTTTTTGTATTCAACCAAGTTAGTGGTATGATATGAAAGCTTAATGTGTGTACTTTTATCAGGTCCAAAAAAATTTGAGCTAGCGTTATTTGGATCTAAAATGTTACAAGTTGTTTCAAGTGGCTGGGTATCACCCCCCTGCGATGGAAAAAATAATTCTTTAAAAATAAATTCGAAACTAAAGATTAGAGCTAACAAACACTCAAGTGCATCTTCAATTGTAAACAATTTACCAGTAAAATTAATTACCTGTTTACACAAATAATTTTACTCTCGATTTCTACAACAAACAAAAATTCGATATTGGCTGATCAGAGCCTGATAAGTTGCTGGTCTAGCGACATAATCCTCATTTTGACTGGTAGCAAGACATTATGTACACAACAGTAGCCTATGTCTGTGTGCTTTGCTTACAGATTAGATTTACAGCTCTAATCAGTCCAAGATAATACACTTGGAACTCGGTTATAACGGGGTGGTGCGTACCTTCAAAACGTTACCATAATTACCGTGTCCCGTTATTTCCAAACCGGGATATGAGGCCTAGAGAAGTAAGCTTACTCTGAGCTGTATTCTTAATATGCTTCATGATGTTTCGCATTGGTGATGGTACATACAATCACAGTAGATCGGTGATGTAATGTGCGATATCTCCTGGCAGTCAGCGCCGACGTTGAGCTTAATACACTTATTGTTGTTGTTATTGTTTATTGTTGTTATTGTTTTCAAATCATCTTTTTTATGGGGAAAACAACGAGGGAGTGAGGGAAATTATGCCGTAATAGCCGGAGTCTCGCTCTACCAGTCCCGTTTTGAAAGGTTACTTTAATGATTACACAGAGAAAGGAGACTGGTTTTTGGGGCCATGCCTTTTCCTGGTTTTTGGTAAAAATCGTATCCCTTTATAGATGGGTGTTTCTATACGTGAAACAGACTGAATCAGCCGCGGTATTTTGTGGCAGCACTCAGCGCTGCATGTTTTCTTTCTTTGCCGATTTTGCATTATGTGGATCCCGGCCCTTCAGTTCAGTGTCATGGAACAAAATCTACTGGTTTTGTGCAGTTGGTGTTGTGGGGCTTAAAGATTATTCAATAGATCAGGTCTTGGGGGTGGGTTGGGGGGATGAAGGGGGTGGCAGAACATGAAGTTTCACGCCCTTTCTGCTGAGCTTTAGAGACTCTATTGCTGACAAGAGAAATGTCTTTATGCTTGTCCCTATTTACGCGAAATATCTTCATACAACTAATAATCTTCTGCTTCCTCATCGATCGCACGTTTTACTACTATACCGCACCTCCAACCCTCCAAGATTCCCGTTACACGAACCTCTATTCGTAAATTTCTCACAGCTGACGTGCAGGTTTCATGACAATGATAACACAGAATTACGTATTGTGTTGCCATGAACAACCTGGGATAATAAAAGCTTTTTGGTTTTGACACTTGTTTCGTGTGAGTGTTTATCCTCTTCCCACTTTTCCTTTCCCCACCTCAACAACCTGGGTGGCGTCACCATGCCATACGAAAGGAAATTAAAGGATTTTTGTTGTTAAGGGGCGAAGGCATATGCGATGACGCCATGGTTGTTGAGGAGCGTACGTGAGGGTGGTGAAGGCTCATATTATATGTATGAGCAGTTGGAAAGTGTGTTAGGGTCACGGGTGAATAATAGGCTCACACGTGAAGGTTTAGGGACCGATTCAGGCAGTAGGTATTTAAGAATTAAATTGCTGTGAAGTTAGGGTCCCTGTGGTGTAGTGTTAGCACGTTCAAAGTTGCAAGCTGAAAGATCCTGGGTTCGATTCCCGGTAGGGACAGGAAATTCTCTAGTGAGGTTTTTTTTTTCGCCCTTTTTCTCAAAACTGATCATTCACAGTAATTTTGTAAACTCCCTGGTGACACACTTCACTAAAATAATATGTAACATCCTCCATAAAATATCAGAATGAGCTCACACGCCTCCCCCCTATATAATTGTAGTGATTTTCCCCCCATGCGCCATCCGATTCAGCAAGGGCGATAACCCAGTGATTACTTCTTGCATTGTCTTCCTTACCCTCGCCCTCCAGACTTCACATGTTCATGTCAGTTTGTGCTATGGCTCAACTAGTCTTGGCCCTNCCCCTTATCATACTATTGCGACGTGACCTGACCTCTAGTGTAAACAACGACCAGTTCTTACACCTTTGTGCTGTAATTTTCTTAGTGTGAGGTGCCCTGTATGCTGGGTAAGATAATAACATGATACAGCTGTGTTTCGCCTCCCTCCCTATGATTACCACTCCGCACCCTTCTGAACCACGCCAAGATGTGTGGTATTGTAATCGGACTTATTTAGTAATCATCTTTACAAAGTAGGCTATAAAACACAGAGTACTCTATACTACTCTATATTATAGGGTACGGTTGAGCTTGTATATGAAGACCACCGTTCGTTCCTTATTTTAAAAAAGTGGTCGTATGAGGAGAGTGACCGCCTTCCACATGTCATTTTTTTTTTCTAAATTGACTTAAGAAGAAACTTCTTTGCCTTCAGGTTTTAAGATGTTAAGTTACTAGATCTTGGCTTCAGACTTGGGGGTTGCCATTTAGCACTTTAAAGAGACAGATTGTTTTTATCCATACTACACCGTAGAAAGAAATCTTTTTAACTCTACGACTGATCCCAATATACGAGGTTTCATTTTGGCCAGCTAAAGGTTACCTCACAACCAGCTGATATTTGGGTTTTTTTTCTCCCAGACCATATGAGTTGGAGCAGATAATACCCCCTTTGTCATAAATTTGAAAAAGGGGGGGGGGCGACAGGGAGAGTTTGTAAATTTTTGGAGGGATTTTAGGATTTTTAGGATTTTTTGGTTGTTGTTGTTTAATTATTATTGTTGGGCTTTTCTTTACTTTGGAATGCAGGAAGGACGACAAGATCGGCGCACGTCAGTGCATTTTGTAAAGGGATATTTTGAAATTTAAAGGACCAATCGCACGACTGCGTGATCTGGAGAAAACACCGCTTAAGCAGTAATATTCTGTATAATATTTTATTCTATAGGCCTACTGAAAATAACGAAAAGGTGGTCTCGGATGTGTCAGACAGGTGGTCGCCATCCGCAAGTTAATTGTCTAGGAAAATGAACTGTTAAGCCTGAAATCCTATCGCTACCGCCGGTGGTTACAATATATACATATTATATACAAGTAGTCGCCAGACTGGAATCCACTGTATCTCTATTACTGGTTGGCGATTTCGTTTCTAATTATCGATATTTTCGATTCGTAGGAATTTCGATTCGGTGTAAAAAAAACTCAAGCTCTGCTCTTTCAATACTTTTTGTATAAGGGGTGACATTTTGTTTGACCCAAACAGGATGTTTATTTTCCTCATTTCCATGGAAACAAAACCAGCTTTTGACAAAGGGGCGCAATTTTAATTATGAGAGTACAACAAATAATAAGCTTACCATGAAATAAACAGGGAAACAGGAAGAAGCAGTTCGATTATTAAAATTTCATGGGATATTAATCGGCGCTGGCACGCTGACGTTTCGTGTCAACGATATCATAAAACTGATTTCAAATTCAGAGGCCCTCCCCCC
>JAWQUT010000452.1:73644-84034 GCA_033807755.1 Ellobium chinense
ATTTTTTTAAAGCACTGATAGCATGTTTGCTGTCAATCTACCTTTCTCACATCTGAATCTAAATGTACAGTACAACATAATAGCCATCACGCATAACGTGTGTTATTGCCCTTAAAGTAAGTTAAAGGGCAAAGGAAGAACTTCCGTATTCGGTTTTTGACGTTACTTTATGGACATGCGCGTTCTGTTCGATAAACACGCATAATATGTGTGTAAGCCCGCTATTGATCTGTTTCTTGTACATGTTGTATTACTATATGCCGCAGAATTATGGTATGTCACATGCCTTCTACAACACAGCATTTTATAACATGCTTTCGCTGCATAATTCCGAGCAGGTTTTGGAGGGGAATTTTAATTGCTTGTTTGTAATGGGCACAGGTTTGTTTGAGACATTAACCACTCGGGGAAACTAATACATCTTGAGAGTTTACCCACAAGACAAGATAGCACAAACATATTGAGGATAGAAGACTAATGTCAACGAACCCAAGTTTTTTTAGAATAATGACATCTAAATGTTCAGGCACTGATCCTTGTGGGGATTTCACCGACATGAAAAAAAAAAATTATCTCGTTTACATTTTCCCCAGAGATCTTGAACTGAACTGACTGAACAGATGATTTCATAAGCTACATGATCTATTTGAACGGGACAGAGCAGTTCTTGCAGATGCAGCTTAATTCTTAAATCATCTTGAATTTGACCAGGTCAGTAATGATGTGTCCTAACAACCGCTGACGTCTTTTTTTTTTTTTTTTACATCTGAGAAGAACATTGCAAAAGCACTCCTCGAAACTTTTACTTCAGAAGGCAACCCGCAAATTATTGACTTGTTACTTAGGCCTGTACTGTTAGAGGCTCATAAAACGTTCAAAGCTAACAGAGTGCTATAACTACAACTTCTGGTTGATGTCTACTTTTGTTGGGCACTGACAATCCCAAGGATTTTTTTTTACAAAGAGGTACGAGGAATAGGACACCAATTTTAGCTGAAGAGCAACAAATTTATGCCTGCAGCTTTAACCTTTCGCTTATCAACTCCCAGTTCTCAGTTGTGTTTTTTCAGTTGGAGATTGACCTTGCCGTTTACTGGTCATGGGAAACAACCAGTCTCGAGACGAATCTTTGGTCGGCTCAGAGATGTCCAGCGCGAAAAAGTTTTCCAGTCGGAGCTGCGACACTGAGCCCCCGCCTTGTGACATAGAGGAACTGTGGAGAGAATGCCAGGCCTTGCAAGGGGGGTCTCAACTTTTGGCGCAAGCGATAGACGAGATCTTTTTGGAGGATGACGTGGTGGAGGAGAGCGCGTCAGAGATGGAAGAACGGCTCCATAAGATGATACAGGACAACCAAGACATCGTGAGGAAGCTTACAAGGAATCTAGAGCGTCATGCCAATCTAGTGGACCAGGGACAGGAACAAAATGAACGGCTGATGGCCCTCGTGAAACATTTGGTGTCAGTTGTGAATAACTACATGACCATGCTGATTCGGAACATTCGCAGACTTAAGAGATTAATTTCTGAAATGAAACCACCGGAGGATGGAAGTAGCATGTACCAGCTACAACAGCAACAGCAGCGGCAAGGAGCTAAATTGATCTACGACGTCATCAGTGATCATCAAGACGTGGACGCCATGTTGAAGCAGCTGTTGGAAACCGAAAAGCAGAGAGAGGAACTGGAAAAGGATATAATCACTGTGCTTGTGTACTGGATGGATTACCGTTACTTGCACTTGCTTGCTGAAGACGAGGAGAACGACGTGGAGGAGATAGAGAAAGATGTTCAGAAGGCAGCTGATAGTGTGGCGCACGGCCTCGCTCAGCTAAATGCTAAAACATGACGTGCATTCCATTGAACTATATAGTATGCCTTTTGTCTACAATTATAATGGGTTAGAAACAAAAAGATAGGGCCACAACTTCCACCCACAAATACCTGGAAAACCGCTCTCGCCCTTCTCCTCTCCACTCCCCCACACTAATGTCGGTACAAAAAATGTCATCGCCTTGCCACTTAACTGAAATGGGGAGGGAGGTATGAGAGAAGAGAAGGGTGTGCCAAGGAGGTGGTTATGGTTCTTAAAAGACATATGCAGGATTAGGGTAGTAGGGTTGGGGGGGGNGGGGGGGGGGGGGATAAAATCTGCAATGACAGTGGGACAGAGGGACATTTCAAGCTGTGCTCTTTCAAATCTGAAGGTTTTCATTAAAAGACCATATTATGTTCATATATCAAAATAGAGAGACATGTGGTCTTTTAAATTGAAACTCCAAAAATATAGACTATTGTTCAACGCTTTTATGCTGGTCTGCCGGATATAAGAGTACGATTTTTATGTGACCATAATAATTATTATAACTATCCCTTCATGTTCTTTATGACCATATTGTGACCTATAAAGATATGGGATTGACTGGTAGCCTTGTGCTATCACCAATGTTTTCCAAAATTTAATGTTGTCATATTTATAACTGTACTGTATTGTGCAGATCGCGTTTGTTTATGGCTTACGCTGTTACTGTTAGTGGCCAATATGCCAATACCAGCCGCAGTAAACTTAATATTAAAGATAAGTAATACTGGCACACTGATTTTATTGTACAACTGGCGGTAGGAAACGAAAAGATTTTTCATTTTCTATAAGTTGTATAACGAAGCACATTTCTCAAAATGCAAGTCTTAGTTCCCTTCTCTATAGCACACAGAGCACAGTGTTAAGCACACAGAGCACAATGTTAAGGTATGAAGATGCCAATGTTGTTTTTTTTTCACTGTTGGCTATAATATAAGGTTTTAGCTCTATCTCCAGATGCACCTAAACCAATCAATTTTTAGAACTTAGGCAGTGAAGCAGGTTACCTCATGTTTTAGGCCTTTTCACTCAGCAAACTGGGTAACCTTACCCACCTAGCAACAATCACAAAGTTTATATTGAGTGACTAAACCTCACCTATTCTGCGTCTACAAATGTTTGTGCACCTATCTAAGCCTTTGAAATTCAAATCCAACCCTTTTTCCCCCATCCTCATGGTCAATTTTCGGGTTTTATAGGGACTATAATTTAAAGTTGCATATTTTTATGTCAGGTGCAACTGGCATCTTCATACCAGCCAATGTGCTGTAGTCACGTGCAGGCTTCACAACTACACTACACCTACACCGGGGCTTTTCCAGAGTTATGATGCGTTAGCGTTATGATGCTTCTGCTGTAGAGATTAGGCTCGTATTCTCTGTTATAGCACAAGACTTACTTTGACAGTATTATTTACCAATATCAGCCATTCAGACCGACATGATACAAGGCCTATTAACTTGCTTTTCACGCAGCAAAACTGTCTTGTTTTGTTTTTCATTGTCTAGCCATTTTCTCTGGTGCAAACTGTTGTGTCATTTCCTGACCCACATAAATGACACTTTAATTTTCACGTCTCTCCCTCCCTCCCTCTCTCTCTCTCTCTCTCTCTCTTTCTGTGTGTGTGTGTGTGTGTGTGTGTGTGTGTGTGTGTGTGTGTGTGTGTGTATTAGTCTGTATCTGTGCCTGTATCTGTGTCTGTTTCTGTGTCTGTGTTACTTGAAGAGCAGAGATACATTTGTCTAAATTAAAATGCCTTTGGTGCCTTGAAAATCAGAAATCGTATACCGATGAGATATGCATTGATCTTTTTAATTTGGATTAGTGAACAGTGCCATTTCTGATGCAGCATATTCCATTGGAATGACCAGTCTTCCTCAATAGATTGAAACAGATCAATCTAGATCATGCATTATATATAAATACGCATTGTTTCATTGTGCATTTACATGTCACTGCATGTCCGAATGTCCCACAACATGAAAGGCGTCTGGTTAGAAAAAGAAGACGCTGTTCACCAGCCCATGAGACCTGAGTGGAAAACATAACAATAAGCAAATTAAATTAATAATAATAATGATAATAATAATAAGCACTGCTATATTCAGAACGGGGATATAATTAATATGACACCGTCGAAATATCTTGGTCTACACCGGACAAGTTGTGTTGATTAGAGTAAGTTCCCCTCCTTTACACAATCCACGATTGGCAACAATGGCTGGATCGAGGTACAAAAACTTTCTCCATCTGATTGAAAAATGGCCATTAGACAAATCCAGGGGCACGCGCGATCTGGGGGCATTTGTGAGGAAAAGAATTCTGCAAGGATTTTCGCAGGGTGAAGCTACAGTTGTAAATGAAACTGAATGCGAGAAAGCCTATGTAAGTTTACAGCGAATCACGACTGACTTTCATAAGAGGAAGTGGGAAAGGTCAAGAGAGACAAATGCATCAGGCACAACATCTGAGGCTTTAAGATACACATTATCAGATGAGGGCCTGGAGGAACTGGGAGCAGAGGGTAGCAAGACATGGAAGACTCGGATGAAAGAAAGATTTTTCTCAAAGGATTCCTCTGATCAGTGAAGAACTGGCGTGAAAAAACTTGTGTAACACAGCAACATCATGTGATTTAGTTTATGGGACAGATTATCATGCACATGTGCGAACTAAAACCTTTACTGAAAGAAGTTTTTTAAGAACCAAGACCTGGTGGCATGATATCTGTCTTAGTCAGATATAGACTATATGGAACAAATGCAGATCCATCACCTGTGCACCTAAATAAACATGAACAGATGAAGTTAAGGTACCACACAACATTGACACCAGTTGTCACACATTCTTCCAGTGTTGAAGAAAGTAAAAGTGTGATATTCATACATTCAGGGAATGAAATTATAACATTCATTCATTAATTCAGGAGTCCTCAGCTTTTGGACAACTTTGGACTTAAATTTACTTCCTGTCTTGTCACCTTGGTTGGGATGCAGAGGATGCTCTAGGCGGAGCTTGTTCTGATTAGTGTACATGATTAATGCAACCCAAATGTGGATCAAATTTGTTGTTTCTTTTGTTTAATGATATCAAACTGTCTCTGTTATACCATAGTTCTGATAATTTTGCAAGTGAGAGTGCTGAGTATGAGTGAGTGAGAGTGTGTGTGTCTGTTCAAGAGTACAGATTCTGTCTGTTTCATTAATTCATTGAAGACATTCTATGTTCTCTTTAAATTTTAAAAGTGTGTGTATGTCCATCATCTTCCAGAACTGCAAGGGTAAATGTTATTTTTTTCCCCTCTTCCTGTGAAGTAAATGGGTGCCTCAGTTGTGTGTGCTTCTATTTGCAGCTTGAATTTATATGTGATTTTTTGATGCAGAATAATCTGCTTCAACACAGCTCCTCAAAAGTTTGGAAAAAAGCTTCAACTATTCTGTGATTTTTACACTCATTTTTGCCAGTGGCACTGCACTGCACTGAACTTGAAACCATAAATGTAGAAATTTCATAGGAATGACATTGCTATTGTCAAGGTACTCTATCAGATGTGTCTTATCTTTTCTAATTCTAGTAATTCTGTCCCTAACATAAACCAAGGACTAGGTGGCAAGTCCCGGGATATATTGCCCTTGAGGAAAGTCAACATTCTGGTAAAATTGATGCTAGTGTCCAGCAGCAGTAAGCTTTAAAAGATTTAAATTTAAATGTATGATTTAAGGATAGTCTCAGGGGATTCCGTCAGTTATCAATGCTGATGATAAGAGACAGGAGTCAAATCCTGGAAGTCCGGCAAATTTCATATACCAGGTTGACAAGTTGACTTACCCCAGAGTAATGCATGCAGATTGATGAAAGGGAAAGTGTGTTGTGTGCGAATTCAAGCAAATGGTGATTAAATGGAGTCAGCTCTACATGATCTGTTTTAGTTCTCTGATAATGTATTACAACTTGTGTCAACCCAGCGCACTGTTTATGTGGGCAAAGTAATAATTTCAGATATATGTCCATTAATATCTGAACATATGGATACTGTATATTCTGCAGAATTAATTTGTGGTATGTGTGTCAATTATGTGCTTCTAATTGAGAGTATTGGGAAAACTTATCGTGAACTGTAATGCTAGATGAGAAGTCCTAATTGGCATGAAAGCATTAAATGATTCTATATTATGTTTGCTAAATCCTTTCTTTGTGTCTATGTTCTGTAATGATTTCAGTGCAACATGAGTACATTTCATTGAAACCAGCATTTGGCAGCCAGAAAAATGTGCAAGTGTGCAGTTAATCCATAACACATTGTGTACCACAAATTATTTACCTGTCAATAGTTGCAAGACCCTCTTATGACATAGATTCGTGATAACTTAGTTGCAATTTTGCAACATTGATACATTAAAGCATAAAGTAAACTTGGATGCACTATCACAGTTATGATACACAAAGTGGTAACGTTCCCTGCTTTAAACTAGTCACCTGATTTACTCAGTCAAATGTTCCAGTCCTGTCATCACCTTGGTCCTTATTGTGTTCCCTGGGTAATACAGTCGGTCATTTTTGGTTAGAAGCCTGGTCATATTATCAGTGATACGAGAGTTCTGACGCATTCTAGAATGTACTAAGTCATTGGGAAGTATCCAGACAATCAGACAGGATCAACCAGACAGGACCACAGTGATAGTGTAATAGTGGTGGTGGTGGTGGTGATGATGATAATGATGATGATGATGACGAAGCAATGATTGTGCAAGAAGGGATATGATATTTATGTCTTTCGTTCTTGAACATACACTTCGGTTATACGTGAAAACGGGATATTTTCTAATGACATTCAATATTTTTTTATAGGGAAAGTACAACTTATGGTTTCATGTTGCAAAGAGATACATAATATTCACAGTCTTAGACAGTACAAATCATTAAGTTAAAAGTTAATCTTTAGATTACCTCAAGGAAAGTGTAAGTTGGGTTACATCAGATGTGTAGATACTAGCACGGATATTTAATAAGAAGGTAAAAGGGGGCCATGAATTGGTACTAAATTAGTTTAAGTGTAATCCTTGCTACTTCATATGGTGAAAACACACTCAAACATGTTTATTACAAAAAACTTATTACATCTAGGGGGAATTTTTCATATCAGACCATAGTCTTCCTCACATGTAATAAATCAGCCCAAGCAAGCATTCCCCTCCTTTGACTTACTCCAGGCCAGAAAAATGCTCAATTTCATGTCTTGTGCACCGTGAGGCAAGCAACCCTTATTGTTTTTGTTAACATGAATAGTCCAAAATATGTTAAATGAGTTTGCTGGTCCAGTAGCATTTGTATTAATCAGGTCTGAGTGTAATGGTAACTTTTCTCTCTGGCTAGTAAATCAGGCAGCAGTTATTTGTTGAGCAAGCCAGTATCATAAACACAGCAAGTTCATATAGAGACACCTTCTCCTTACAGTAACACTCAGCATACAGAGAGGTCTCCCCATTACCACTGGCTATTTTTGTGTTGACTCAGCAAAATGCACCAAACACAAGATGTTTCAGAAGTTAAAAGATGCAAGAGAAATGAATAGTTTTTAAAGAGCTATGAAAAAAAGGTAGCTAAGAGTGAGAGCTCTGAATAGCATCCAGGGCTATGGGAGACATACTGATTAGCTTTTCGTTTAGTTTTAATGAACACAAGAATGTCCATCACAGCACCATTCTATTGAAATACTTAATCTTTTATTTGCTAGATATCATCAGTCACACAAAACAAGTCATTCATTTTCTGAATAAATATAAATCTTTTTATTTAATAATATAACATAGGATCATACCCTGCCATTTTAATTCCACATTATCTCAGAACCTGAGTGAAGGAATGATAACTTCAAATAAGATACTTGCTACTTCAGATAAATTATACATGTACTCATATTCACTACCTAAGGTGGTACAGATCTGACTTAATGTTGTCTTAGCGGAAGGTTTTATCGGGTATATAATATCAATCTTTCATATACATGTATTATGAAATTCTGGAGGACATGAGAGAGATACATTAAAAGACACATCAATGGCAGAGGTGTGTAGAAAAAAAAATACATATGGCTCACATACACAGAACAACAGAGCCAGGCAAACAAATACACTTACAAAGTTAAATTTCAGGTATTGTCCCACAATATCTTGGAAAAGCCTCAATTTCTTTTGCACCAATATACATGTATGACTTTGACATTTTGCAGTGCATCAAGAAGGCTCTATGGGTAATTGTTGTTCACTGAAATCCTTTAATCTCCAGATACTTTTTGTTACAAATGGGCTATGGAAATTGGAAAAGTAACACCACTCCAAAGCACTTTGAAAATCCCAAAATAATGATTATGCTACATCACAGTGAATTTCCTAGTATTTGTAAGCATGCATCCACCATTGCCATGCAGTGTAAATGAGATATTGTTGTGGCCTACAAATTACATGTAAAACTTCAGACTGTTTCCTTCTGACCTGTTCTGATACTATATCTTAAATTTAAAGGTCCATGTAGGAAATGAAAGGAATGGCAAGATGGGATGCTTCACTGAGTTCAATAACACCTTCACATTGCAGCATCTTTTACCTGAAATTTATGAGTCAAGGATTTCATACTGCACAGAAACTGCATTTAGTTAGTTTACTGTCCCTCCAAGACAAATGATATTAAAACATCTAGTAACTGAAACATGAAAGACATCCATCTGAGTTGAGGTAGATGTTCATTGCCATTTGTGGGCAGAGCTTGCTTCTGACAGTAACCATTGGATGGTGCAGCTTTAGCATCTACATGGTCAGCAACCAAACAGCTCATGCAAAAAATATTTAAAGAAAATTTCAAATGGAAACCTGTTAACACAACCACTGCTTTGATAACTCCCTCCTCAGCAAACTGTCATTCAGAACTGTTGTGTAGCTTTTATAAAAGAGTACCCTAAATAATCACAAACCTTGATAACACAATCGCGGTAGCTTTGTCCAAATTATTTCACTGTATACTATCCTCTGCACATTTTCTGCCATCTGTGGCAACTTATGTATCAGCACAAGAAGTGTGAGTTACTTATCATCCTGTTTGTGTATCATTATCAAATTTAAAAGTATGGGGAATAGGTAAATATATATATCACAAAGAATACACTTTCATGCCACTATGATAACCTTTGATGTAAACAGTATACACTGTTAGAGTTTTTTCACATAGCAGCCGTCAAATTCCTTCTCCTCCTGAGACTGGCCAATTTTTCTCACAATAACCAGGGGCTCATTGTGTAGTATGACTGAAATCAAAGTCTGAAATCTGATTTATTTCTGGATCTTTTATCTTGAAAGTACAACATTTAATGTAACAAAATTCACCCCATAAATAAGAAACTCAGCAAATGACGTACAGTATAACTCTCCGTCTTTGCATGAAACATACTGGGTCATTTTCATCTCATTACCAATCAAGACAGAGACACCAATAATTTGTTCTACATATGCCCCTGTTATAATCTGCACGTGACCTCAGCACTGACATTGGATTGATAATACTTTTGCAAATAAAGAGAATGCGAAAAGAAATAACTAAAGCACAGGAAGTTCTTAGACTGTCCTAAAGTTGGACTTAAAACACATTGTTTGTGTCAACTACCTACTCCAACAAGAATGAAATGAGAGGCAGACCAGTGCTTAGACTATCAATGATTTTGTGGACTGCTTTGATCTAGCTGACCTGTCTAAAGCTCCACATACATTTATAACTGATAGCTTGCTAGCTACAGTATACAGAAATGATAACATGAGCAGTGAAGATTTTCTATGCCTGATAGGCATCATGTATACATAGTACAGTAAAACAGATGTGGATCTCTGACTACAGAAATTCTGAGTAAACAACCATGTGAATTGTTTGATCGCCTAGGGGATTATCATCCAAGGAAACCACCGGAACTGAATAGGTTTCATCTAAAAGAAACTACGTATACATCAGTGTCGCCACTCAGGACTGATGCAGGGATACAACCTTACATGTCCCCAAGTGCTAAGTGTATCTCTGGCCATTCCTCCAACCCTATGAGCAGCAAATTTTTGTCATTTAGTCTAAATCAATGATGGGGTATCAAAACCAGGACCAAACCACAAATAAAAGACATGCTTAACTTAAATTGAAATTACACAAAGGTACAAGAGTTAAAAAAATGTCACCAAACACTTTCCCAAACCACCAGATTTCTAAAAATATAGGACCAGATTTGCCAAATTGGCAACCGTGCTATTGATAAGGCTCAAACTGTGCTGTGATACTGCTAATTGTAAGCAATAAGAACTAAGAGAAATTAAACAAATAAAACAAATTAAAAGCTAATTTTATGGAACAAAATTCTTTGGTTTTTTTTCAGGATGATGGAGAGAAGACTTTTTTCCTGCTTTCCACAATATGTTACAGTTATTTCTATAGGTTTTCCCTACCCCCTATGAAAAGCCATTTCCCTATTGGAGGAAAAAACCCCTTTGAATGGGAATACCA
>JAWQUT010000452.1:111945-123255 GCA_033807755.1 Ellobium chinense
ACGCCCTTCCTAACTAGATGGTCGCGACAACCCTGTCGAACATTATCCACTGCCTCTCTTCCCCCACCCCCCACCAAACTAGCACGCTGTGACTACCTCTTCGAGCACCATCCACACCCTTCCCTTCTCCCACCGCTAAACTAGTAGGTTCATGACTACCCTTCCAATCTATTCCTTTGAAAACACTTTTTTACTTTCTACTGAATAGTTTTCCTTTCAAGATAAGCATTTTTCCAAGATGGTGTTCTCGCCACTTTTTAGCCACTTTCTACTCTTCTGTCATTATACCCAAAGGCCTTTATCGACATTCATGTGTTATTTTAACCATAATTTCCGCAGACTCCGAGAAATTAGGCCCCATTTGATTAACACTGATGTCTCAACTCAGTGCTGTTTCCCTGTTGTTCCTTTGAGATTTTTTTTTCAAATTATGAATTTTATAAATTATACATAGTCTAGCTACCTTAATTTCCGTCGTTAAAATCATAACCCCGAACTCTGGTAAATCAAAAAAACAAAAAAAGGGACTCCACTGTTTATAGTAAACATTGTCGACTTTGGATTTTTCTTGAGTATTGGCTTCCAGTTTAGTGACTACAAACACTAATGTTCTCAGGGTAAAAGCAAGTGGCAAACCTCGCAATAGCAGCAGCAGCAGCAGCAATAAAAAAGAAAGAGCGAAAGAAAGCAAAATAAGCATTTGTAGAGGAAAAAAAACCCACGGCGGAAAGGTTGCAGAAAATGGAAATAGAGATGGAAAATCAGACTTTTGGTTACCCGGTAGGGAAATATTGCTGTACGATGCCATTATTATAATGTTATACCTTTCATTCATAATGCATACATAGAAAATACATACATGAATAAACAATAATACATTCAGGGGCGTAGCGAGGGTGTTTTTTTTTTTTGTTTGGTAATCGGGCATTAATATGTGGGGGTTTTTTTGGTGGGGGACGGATCAGATATTTCTCTCCTCTACTAGAACATAAACATCGATTGCTGACTGTCTGAAACCATCAGTGCATATGCACATGTTTAAAAACAAAAGTCGCCATGTTTCTGTCAAGACTGGCATTTTCACTGCCAATGTCAAATCATAGTTATCATTAAGCAACGATGACAGCAATGTTAAGCAACGATGACATCAGTCAAGCACGACGGCGAGACACTTTTAATTTATATATGAATTTTTAAATGTTGAAGTAGTAAGATCGCCTCTTATTGCTCCATTTAAAAGAAGCAGTGAATAGGTTAGCTATTGTAGAAATGATTCCCATCGAAAATAAGCAAATTAAGTTGTATTCTTCAAGAGCTGTGCGCTACCCTCCAGGATTGCCATACTTTTTTTTCCCGATGGAACCAAAGCGTATACGAAAAGAGCCAAATAGAGAAAAAAAAATATCTGGAAAGGGTCGACTGGTGTCAAGATCTGACATACATAAGAAAATTTACTTCGAACTCTGTACTGGATATACGAAGATATTATAGTTACGAGGTCTCTTTCATACATAAGAAAATTTACTTCGAACTCTGTACTGGTTATACGAAGATATTATAGTAACGAGGTCTATTTCAAAAATAAGTTTTCCCTTCTTATAATATTTATATGGTTAGGGATAGAGTAATGAAACTTGGCATGCTTGCACATGAACTTTATGGGATTTCCCGGTAAAGTTTTGTGACACAGTACTGAACGGTTCCAGAATGGCATTGAATTTCATGTTGTCAGAGCTGAATGGCAGCACGATGCAGGCTTAGAATATTAAACAATCTTTCTCAAGATATGATATTCGAGTTATCATAAAATTTTCAATTCTTCTGGGTAACTCAGCACCAGAAATAGACAATGACTGCACTCGGAGACCAAGCTCCTTCTGTTCAGACAGTGAGAAAATGGGTGAAAGCCGTTTCTGAAGGGCGTGATGACATGGAAGATGAAAGTCAGTCTGAGTGACCTGTCATGGCATGTGGTGATGTAGGCATCTCGAGTGTCCTGAGATTGCTAGATGATGACAAACGAAAAACATGTGAGGAAATAGCAAATGAAGTATCCTTGTCATCTGCTTCAGTTTATAGGATTCTTACGGACAAACTCAATAAAAAGAAAAATTTTGTCAAGATGGGTCCCACATTTGTTGACACAGGATCAAAAGGACTCGAGGGTCAGATTCCCGAGAGATTTCATCAACAGATTCCAAAGAGAGCAGAATAGATTTATGGACCGAATCATTACTGGTGATGAAACATGGATTTATTCATGGGATCCAGAGACAAAAAGGCAGCCAGCAGAAAGCCTCAGAAAGCTCATCGCAAACAGGGAGCCCTGAAGGTCTTGTACGTGATTTTCTTTGACACAAAGGCGGTAATTTTGTGCCGGCCCGTTCCTGTGGGCACTACTATCAATGCCCGTTACTATAAAATGGTCTTACAAGAAAAACTGAGACCAGTCATCCGAAAAAAGCGACCAGAATATTGGAATCTGGAGTTGTTTCATCATGACAATGCGCCAGTCCACACTGCCAGATAGTGACGGAACTTTTGGACAGCTACAACTGGGAAACGTTAGAACATCCACTTTATTCACCCGATCTTGCTCCATGTGACTTCCACCTTTTCCCCAAGATGAAAGAACACCTTCGTGGACAACGATTTGAATCTGAGGAGGATATTGTTCTTGCTACGAAAGAGGCCATTAGGTACCTGGACAAAGTCACTTACGTCATCGTTTTTGAAGGCTGGCTGAGAAGAATGCAGAAGTGTATAGACAATGGCGGTTGTTATGTTGAATAGACTACATAATGAATGTATGTTGTGTCAAATATCGTAAATCCTGTCCAAATAGTTTTCACGTCGCCACCGTCCCCTAATACTGTCGTAAATGCAAATCTACCAAAATCGAATATTTTGAAGGTGCAAAGTGTAGTCGATACCGCATCGAATGGTCTGGGTTTTGTATAAAAGTATCAAATACTAATCGCATGGTGTTTGACCAAAAAATAATCGTATCTGATTGACCATTCTTTTCGTCGTGTAAAACTATTGTAAGGACAGATACTTCAGTTTTAGACGGCGTGTTTTTGTAACAGTTCTTGAAATGCGGTGTCGTAAAGACAGCTACTATGGTATTGGACGACGATTTCACACAAAAGCGTGATAGTTGCCTATTTGAGGCTTTGCAAAAAATGTCACTTAGGATGGTCATGACAAATAACCCCGACATTTTACATTTCGTCAAATTTCTGGACAAAATTAACCCTAACCGTCGTTAGGCTGTCACCCCTGTCGAGTCCATGTAAATGAAGAACGGGGGTCGAAATCAAGATCCACACTGAGCCTTCAAGACAACGAAGACTCCTCGTCTGAATGTGAATTTACTGTAGCTGATGTCTGCACCTCAGATTCTGACCTTTTCTTGGACAATGAAGATAAAATTACTTTGAAAAAAAGTCTCTTAGTGATATGCAGGAACATTCCCAAGCTTTTCAGCTGTTGTTGCGTCACAGAAGTTTACGGAAATGAGCCACACACAGAAGAGACGGATAGGTGCTGCTTTGATTCAGAAATATGTGTCGGAAGCTGCCAGTCAACCCTGCAATGATCCGACATGTCTGCAGGATACAGAAACTTCAACATTCCTTCCCGAGAAGCAGAGTGGGGCCTCAACGCCCATCCCTGAGCAGCAGACTGGGGTCTCTACCGATAGCCTAGTCAGCACCCCGTGTGCTGCTTATTCCATTTCCCAGCCGTCTACGGTGCACAGCCTGAGGGGTCCGTGCCCACGTCCACCTACGTTCAGCAAATTCCAGCTACGCCCACAGAGCCAGATGAAGAGTTGGGCTCTCGAACCGATCAACAAGCCTCACCAGTGCCACTGAGGCTAGCTTCTCCCAGCAAACTGAGGGTTCCATCTCCCCTAAACTTTCTGCTGAAGAAAGCTAGAAGATGCTTCTGACAATGTTGAGAGAAGCTCAAGAAAACGGGCGAGCACATTCAGCTCAAAATATAGCACACAGAATGAAAGAAAGAAAAAAATAAACATAGGGAAGCAGTACGTGAGTGCTAAAGACAAAATAAATTATAGCTCAACGAACAATGGAAATAAGGATGCACCGAGAAATGCAAGCGAAATTGTCATCAGAAAATTAATGAAGATCAAAGGAAAAAATCTTCGAATCCTTTTGGAAACTTGGTGACGCTACAAGGCAATGGGATTTCATCATTGCCACTGTCAAAACAGTTGGTAAAAAGAGATCAATATCAGGAGCTTCGACAAAACATCGGGAAAACTCTAGAATTTGGACCTTACCTGTCGAAGGAAACGCCGTGATCGTGTGCAAAACATTCTTTCTTCACACAGTCGATATTTCGGAGACAAGGGTAACTACAGCTCTTAACAGGATTGAAACAAATGTAGTGAGGATAAGCGTGGAAAACATACAAATTGACCTAGGGAGCTTGTTGATGGAAAGGCAGAAATTGAGGCCCACACCAATTCGATTCCTCGTGTAGAGTCCCACTACTGCCGGAAAAGTTCTCAGCGAAAGTACTTCGATCCTCAGCTGAGCATCCAGCAAATGCATAAACTCAACAAAAACGAAAGAGTATAAGCATGCGCCAGCAAAAGTGTAGGTTTGACAACCTACAAACAGGTGTTTTACACCAAATTAAATATCGGAATTCAGCGACCAGTGCCAAACTTGCAACTGCTTCCATAAGATGGTCATCGCAATGTTGTGGTACGTCATTCAGACCACAGAGATGGAACAAATCGACCACTTCGTCTTTGTCCCTGGACATTCTGAGAATAAAAGTGATTCCATACGCTCTCGCATAGAACAATCAAGCAAGCATGTTCCTGTTTTCACGTCCCAGCAATGGGACTCAGTTATTAGAACAGCAAAACAAAAAAACAAAAAAAACAGCCATTTTACTAGGTCGAAGAGATGGGCCAACTGGATTTCAAGGATTGCCAATCGCCTTGTCAGCATGACAATTGACATGACAGGAAGACAGTTATGTTCCTCAAAATCCGTCACTACCAGTTAACAAAAATCCAAACACCGTCAAAATTTCTTACGGAACGGATGACTCTTGTGAAATGGATGTCAGCCAGAAAGTGAGGAAACGTTCTGAAGAACTGGATTCAGCCTCAATCTCTCTTCAACCTGCATACACACACGCCTTGCCAATATCGGATGACAAATACAAAGACCTGGAGGAACTATGTGAAATGAGGATCATTCCTGAGGTGCATCATCCATTTAATTGTCAAATCACTGCTGCATGGCAAAAGGGGTGCTGGGAGAAATGTGGAATCAGAAGATGAAAATAATGACGCATAAACACACACCCTGTGGTCGTCACTTGTGGATACTATGCGGAGACTGAGCCCTCAGTGATTATTTCTCCTTTTTTAAAAAAAATCCTGACTTGTAGAAAAAGAATCATTTTACTGATTTTACGCAAAACATTGATCTACCAAAATACAACTTTGAAGCCAATGCTTTGCTTTCAATAATGACTACTCATTTTCTACTGTGACTTTCAACTTTTTTTACACAATTCTTCTTGAGAAAGTTGCTTCTCTTCCAGTTTCAATTTTGTAAATACGTTTTCATTTCCTTGCATCTTTTTGCATAATACTATAGCATGCCGATTCCACCTGTCTGTCGGTAGAGCTATAATCTGTTCCTGTTTGATGAACTTTGCAAGGTATGCCGTGTAAAAAAGTAAGGCTTTCAAAACATTGCTCCAAGGACACTCCGTGTCTCCTAAATCAAATCTTTAACCTAACAATTATTAACATCGTCCTCTAAATGAAACCAATATTGTTTCTAAAGTATCCTTAAGATGAGCATTCTCATGTATTCTTGTTCTAATAATCATCCTGATAGCCTACGAGCTTGGACGCATTAAAGTTTACTGTTTAAAATGTCTCCTTTCATCTTTTTTCTTAGATCCATTCAATTAATTTGCCTTTACAAACCATAAATGATAATGAAAACCTTCTTTAAAATTACAGTAAGTGCACAGTGGGCCATTTTAGGGGGCATTATATGTTTCGGCTTCTTGACGGCTTAGGATGGTAAAAGTGCTATCTAGTAGGTAAAATCACATGAGAAACGCATTAAAAATGGTCTCAATGCTCTAAACAGAACGGTTTTTGCATAATTTGAACTTATGAAACTTTTCGGCTTTACAAATTTGGCTTTTTCCACCACATGTCTTGAAGTCCACTTGTTCTTAACATTTGAAAACATGATAACCTCTAATTTGTTATTAATTTAAACATCTGTATCCGGCTAGATCTAATTAGCATTTTTTTTGACCATGCATTGGAAATTAGGTGCAGGCCTGTTCCAAAACAGCTGCCCTCACATGTTAACTATGAAGTGTTGCATGTAGAACAATGGCTCTCATTACCTATGCTTAAATTGAAAAAAACTTATCAATCCTGTAAGCCACATAAAAATACCAAAGTGACAGTAAGTGGGCTGACAGATGGCGATGCTTTGTCCAGTTTCTTTGACATTGATGACTCTCACAGACTGGCTGTGCAGAATGCGGCCAAATGTTTCTTCTGGAAGCGTGAAATCTTAGTTCGAAAGAAACTGAAGCCGACTCATGAGGACTGAAATGAGGTGTTCCTTGATGCACTTTACTCTGCCATGTATCATCAAAGTGTATAATAGCAAGTGCAAGGCAGACATTGGGAATTTTAAGGATTTCTGCCTCAAAACGTACGAACTTATCTTGAACAAGTTCAACAACGCTGAGACGCGGTGGAAAAATGTCTCTCCAACCATGCATGCCTTCCTTGCCCACAGCTGGGAACTCATTGCCAACAATGATGGAAAGGGTCTTGGCGAATTCTCAGAGGGTGGCCTGGAAAATAACAAGTACCTGCGGTTTTACCGACGTAACCTGGCAGGCTAGGTCAACCAAGAGACCAACATGGAGGACTGCCTCACCCGTCTGTGACTTCGTTTCGATCCACTGATTCGAGATGCAGGACCGCCAAAACCCAAATGCTCCAGATGCTCTCTCATGGGGCACTTCACTGTCTCATGTCCCCAAAAAGTGTCACAGGAAGTGTTCACAGCAACATCTCTAGATGATTATTACTTCTCACATTTGCTAGTGGACTAGTGTTTGATCACTGAACAACATTTGACCAAATTTACTTGAAAGTCATATTTCTAATTGTTTTAGCTGAAAACTGATGCCTTCAGTAGATTCTTTGAGAAGAATTACTGTGAACTTCAAAGTTTCACTGAAAATGGTTAGTATTTGTTCAAAATATCATAGAATATAAATCGTGGCAGGTTTTTTGCTAAGTATCGCTATCGATTTCAACTATGGGGGTGGGTTACTTTGCCATCCCGTATCTCAATTATCCGGAACAATCCAGAACTAAAACTTTCAGAGTATGTCAAGGAGGTGTAACACTTTAGGAAAATGAAATGGTTTGTTATAGAATCTCATAGAATTTCACTATAGGAATATGGATTAGCTACAGCCCACTTCTGTTTCTTGAGCGCACGGTAGATTTGGGGGTATGGGAGCAAATTTTCCTGTGAAATGGTACATTTTCATTGCATTTGGATGTCATAAGACTTTTCTCACAGATTTTGTATGTACTAACATCCTCACATTTTCTTTAAGCATTGCCGTGTTCCATTTTGACTGTAAATTACCTTACATCTTACGTTAATTAAGTACTGAATAATCATTCCTCAATAACATCCGCCAATGTTCTTGAATGTGAGCGGACAAAATAAGCTGTCATTTCTATACCGCATAAGCTAGAACCTTCAAATAAAGACTGTTCAATTCAGAAAATGACATAGTTTTGATAATTACTCCTTTTGAGCGACTTAAAACACTTCGATTTTTGGCCAAACATATAATGGTGGCCCACTGTGAAGTGTAGTGTTTTGTCATCATGCGCAGGCTAACCGTCTGGCAATACTATCGTAACTGTCACTTACTACAGTATTACCTGTCGTCATTCTGACTGATGACTGTCGTAAAGTCACTTACTTCATTTTTAGACGACGATATTTGTCGTGTGCATTGCAGTAAGTGACAAATGCAAATTACTATTAAAGATATGTAATTCTAAATGTTACTACTGAAATCCTTGGAAAAAATTAAGTCTGAAGTGAATATTTCAAATCTATAATGAAAAAAAATGGCAAAATGAAATAGTTTTTTGCTTCTCCTGAAAAGTGCCAAAAATCGGTTACGACAGTGTTAGGAGACGGTGACGCGTTATGAATGAGGGAAACTTACTTTTGAAATGGACCTCGTATCATAATAATATGACTGTGTACACACATTAGAGCAACTTAAGAAATTAGTGTAAAATGAAAACACTTTTGAGATCGTTCTTGGATTCGTGTTCATCGGGCAAATATGGCAGAATCTCGATAAAATACTAAATAGTTTGAGAGCAGTATAAGTACTTTTTGTAAAAGAAATTGTTAATCAGTTTGACTTAATTCCGCTGGAAATAATAAAGAACCGAACAGTCCGTCAGGTATTGGGGAGACAATGGCTTATAAAAAGTCGAAATTTTTGTATTTGGCTCCCAAAGAGTCAAATCTGGTAGGGTACCAGCCTCTCGTCGGCGAAAGAAAAGGAAAACTCGTGAAAGGATCTTCCTTGAAAAGAAATAACAGACCGTCAGAATAGGGGGTAAATAAATTTTTCTCTTAGATTATTCACCACCTGATGTTTTTTTTTTTTTAAGTTTCTCTCTATACATTGCCTTTGTATGCTTGCACTGTGGCTAGTGGAGCGCTGAATCTAAGACAGTGTATAGGCTTTCAGATTATCGGCAAGGAAAACTAGAATCATTGGAAAAATCGTATTGCAACCCTTTGAAATGACTTATTTAGGGTGACGACTGATCTTTCAGAAAGCATCGAATATTAATTCAATTGTATTATACAAATAGATGACATGTTGGTAATCTCAGATTCATGGGTTTCATAGACGCTACGCCCTTGCATACACTATAAATGAAAGTCATTACGGCCGCCATGATGCAGCTCNACCCCCCCCCCCCCCTTTTTTTTTTCAAGCTCTAAAACCAGGTACTCATGTGTGAAGTGAAAAACTAGAGTTAAATGCTTTTGACAAGGACACAATAGCTAACGTAAACCGCCCGACACACACCGAACACACACCCTCATACAGCGGAGCAAAGCGACACCTCTACAAGACCAGAAATAACAGCAATAACAAAACAATGTTTCAACAGCTAGGGGAAAACAATCGTGACTGTTGACAGAGAGACCAGGGCAGATCAAAGGAAAAAAAAAAAAACAACAGCGGAGCTGCAAAGGCTGCAACATGATACAAAAACAATAATGCAAAATGCGAAAATAACTAACAAAAATGGTGGCAAAACAGCAGCCTTGATGGAGGCTTTTTTTATTGGTAGGGATATGTAGATCTAGATTCATAAAGAAAGAAAGGAAGCTGACTCGAGGGAAATAAGAAGACCTAGGTGAATCTATTCTCAAAAGCGCGAGTCGAGTGTGTGATATCAGAACGACAGGATGTGACCTTTATCGATACCTGTAGGCTTTAAGTTACCGTGTAACACAACCAACAGCAATAGTGACGGAAAGATGCATCATCGAGCAGACTAAATTTAATCCATTCACACGATGGCCCCAGCTCCTGATGTCGAACACAAGACCACTGGAAGAATACGCGTGAAACCTCCATATGATGTGCATTGTTTGAAGTTCAAGGCTTATATCTGCAGTGTGACCAACAGAGAGAAATTCTGGCCTGGAGTTTGGCACTTCAGTCGAAACTGCATGTGACGGCAGAGCACAGCATCATTTATACAGGCCACTGGACTCCTGATATGTTACGTCTGACACGAAGAACGCAACAGAGGAAGAAGAAGAAGAAGGAGAAGAAGAAGAAGAAGAAGAAGAAGAAGAAGGAGGAGGAGGAGGAGGAGAATGCGACACTCAATATCTGGATAGTCTTTTTGAAACGAGTTTAACGCAAGCCTTTGCATTCGCCATAACTGAGCTGGTCGCAAATAAATATTATGTCCGTCGCAAGATCACAACGTCAGTGGAGCCGACGATGACCCCCTTATATTCACCAAGAAGCCAAAGTTGGAAGTAGCCGGCCATGTCACCAGATTATCAAATCTTGCGAAATCGATCCAGTCAAGCACAGTGCACGGAGACCTACAAACGCGACGTAGACAGAAGTAGTCTACTGAGAAGAAACAACTCGAAGGACAATTCAGTGCATCTGGGACCTGCAGTAAGTAACAGCAGAAACAAAACCCAAGAACTGTTGGGGTTACGAATGGGTAAGGATCCACCACTGATGCAGATGCGGTTTGGATAGGTTTTTGTTGGTTTTTTTTTTAGGGGGAGAGGGGAGAGAGAGAGAGAGAACAGTGACATAACAAAATATGGGTCGGTTATCAAAAGAAGGGAGGTAAGGGTGGGGAAGGCGAGGGGTAGCGATGTATAGAAAGGTCGGTGAGTTTTTTGTGGGGTTTTTTCTGCTTCTGGGAAATGAGGAGAGAGATGAGTTTCATTAAATCCTAACCCTTATTCTGCTCTTACTCTTCATCTGATCATTCTTTGTCATTGTTTTTCACCCTCACTTTCATTCTTCATTCTTTCTCGTCTTATACTATTCACCATTCATCTTCTATAATTTAAAGCAGAGGTATTAATGTAAGTAAATTAAGAGAGCAAGAAACCGTCGTCACGCAGACATACAGACGGAGGATGGCTTACTTAAGTTGGGCTTCTTTACTAAACCCCAACACTAATCCTAACAATAGAGAGCTTTTGTTTTCATATTCGGATCTTTTATGGGAGAAGTATTAAGGGCATGCATGACAATTCCCGGTGCTACACAATCATATATTGCATGTTAAACTAGAAACAGATGTGAATTTACATCTAGTTCTTACTACCATGCAATATAATCGTAATACTAGGAAATGTCATTTATGCTCATAACCTAGTTTTACCACAACGGTCCGTAAGGATCCGAACGTGGGAGTAAAGGCTTTATCAAATTCTAACTTTATTTTAACAAGTTAAGCTTTAATTCTAATAATTGTCTAACCCTACATTTAAGTTCTGTATGTGGTCGGGGGACACGCAGTGTTTTCTCCAGGTCAAAAGAGGCGGTGGAGACATTCTTACCTTTATTATATTTGTAATTTTTTTTAGGATTTTAGAGTTTTGTCACAAGTAATGCAAACTTTGGGGTGTGGGAAAGAATGGGGAGATTGGCTGACGTTCA
>JAWQUT010000452.1:123286-150288 GCA_033807755.1 Ellobium chinense
TGGATACAAATATCAATTTCTATCAAATCTCATGTAATTTGGCTTCAGAAAGTGGGACGAAGGATCAAGATGAAATATTTTGGATCATAGGCCTACTGAGTTTTAAGGTAAAAAAAGCAAATCCTTGTGTGGTCAGTGACCATGTACGGAACTTCTCTTCTTCATTCTAAACCTGCTTTTATCATCGTCCGTTTGACGTGTAAGGTCATATTCCACTAATTAGCTCACTAGGAAATATTGTTAATAATTTAATAATAATTTTAGGCCTGCTCAAATGGTATCATTGAAATTCAGGTGAATGCTCAAAACTTTATGGCGTAACAATTTTATGAGCAATTGAGGCTCTTTATGCTCAATACAGAGCTTTTATTTTCAAATTCGGATCTTTTGCGGACTGTCATGGCAGAGGTGGGTATGTGCATATGACATTTCCTGGTGTTACGATCATAATTGCATGTTAGTAAACTAGAGTCATGTGTACATTTCACATCTAGTTTATAACGTGTATATTATGACTGGAACATCTGAAACGCCATACTATGTGAATGCTTTCTTTTGCCATAACAGTCTGTAAAAGATCTGAGCTTGAATATAAAAGCTTTCTAAAGTGTGGAATATGTAGTTATATGTAATCACAGGTGACTTGTTGATAACTCTTAACCCTAATTTTTAGTTCGTATTAAGAAGCCTGGTAGTAGTGGTCCATCCATAGAGGAGACGGATGACCTGGTGGGCGGAGAGGTGAACTGACATGCTGGGAGCTTGAGACTGGGAACAGCAGCACCACGTCTACCACTAGCAACCACCACATACCTCGAGACTGAGGGGAGTAAGACGGCGGTCATCAACCCATGGCTACCCCTATAAGGGTGGTACTCTGCCGGATCTTCCTCACTTCAACGTGTGAGGGTCTTGGGAGCAACAGGTAAATGGGCCAAGGCCTGGAGCAAGTCTCCATGTGGTCTTGCTGTTCTCTTACAGTTTTACTGTAGGAGAGCAGCTGTGTGTTTGCTCTCAGTACAATGCTAAAGACATGCTTCTTGTGAAAGTTGCTAAGACTAGTGGCTGAGGACACAGACTTCTCAGCCTTTTTCTTGGCGTCTGGTGCCTGATTTCTGATGGAGCGTGTGCGCAAGCGTTCTGTTGTACTGTACGTACTTTTCATCATGAAAGGCGCATCCTCTCGCGATAATAGAGTACCTTATAAACAATCGTCCATATTCCACTGCCAATGGAAATAGTTATATACAAAATAACGTTTGAGTGATTCACGTATTGAATATTACCCGCCGTAATCACTAACCTTTGGACAATCTACTTTAAATGCGAACAGTCATAAGGCCTGAATGAACATTAATCATCCCAGTTGCCTAAATTGTGGATAATAACTGAATATAAAAAAAATCAACACAGGAGAATTATCATGAGGACTAAACTTAAAGCTGCCATGTAAACATCCAGCGCATCATCTGATATCATGGATCCCAGTGGATATAAGAATCCATAGCCTCTCTTGTGTTGGTTGATAGCCAGGTATGGTGAAAGTCATGCACTTGAAAGCAAACTCACACTTACTGAAATTCATGAGCACGTATGAAGACCGTCGTGCAGGGTATGAGCAACCATCCGCACTCTGTGTTGCTGGACTTTGTTCTGGTAGCTGGGGTATGAGAAAAGTTGTGCACTGGAGTATGAACTCATACTCTATTAAAATTCATCAGCATTTATGATAATCGTGCACAATATAAGCAACCTTCCATGCCCTGTCCTCTTAGACTTTGTTCTGGCGGCTGGGGTATGAGAAAAGTTGTGCACTGGAATATGCAGCTTATCATGTGTAACGTGTGTGAGTATCAAGGCAACATGCATTTTGACTAATTCTTCACAGAAAGTTTGATTTTACGATCCATTCACGATCGATGCACATGCGCACCAGTACCATGACGCTAGTTTTAAGCAGACTGACTGGCTGAGCAAATTTTCTGAAGTCACACCGCTTGCAAAATTGTTAGCCACTAGGTTCGATATATTAACATCAAGTGCTAAGGATGTGAGTTCGATGAGAGAATTAGTACAGATACATATTTTCAGGAAAGCCGAAAGAAGTTTTAAAATAAAAATGCGGACGTATCATCATAATTTAGAATGGCAATCATGCATGTTTTTTTTATTGTATTCTTATTGTATTTCTATAGCTCGAAATACATAAAAATAATAAAACCCAATGCGGCTCAACTGGTGTAAGACCTTCCTAACAAGGCCCGACATTGGGAACTCAGTTTTCGTGAGCTTATGGTTTACTGCTGAACTGCCGTTTACGTATTCCCACAAATTTAGCGATGTATATATAAAATGAAACAAAAATTAACCTTAAAAGTTCTATGAAATATCGCTGTCGCCCGAATAATATAGATCTGATGTTATCAAATATATCGACTGTTTCATGACAATGGCTTAGATGCCTTGACATGTCATGGGCGTTCTCCGAGAAAAGCTCCACGTCTTGAATGCAATCAGGCAACCACGATTTCCTAGGCAAGGCTTAACTAACATGGTCTGTTGGTGGCAAGAGGATTGTTTTAACTGTTTCAGCCCGCACTATTTCGGCGGATGCAGATGTTTTCAAAACTGTGATCAGAATCATTTGGGGTAAAGAGCTGGCCGCCAAGGGAACGCAGAGCAGTGACTGTTTTTCTGAGCTACTAGTCTTAATTACTTTCATTAGGAGTTTGTCTTCAGCATTGTATTGAAAGCAAACACAGGGACCATCTGGAGAGTGTTCCCGGCCTGGTCCAGCCTGTTGTAGCCTAAGTCCTCGCACGGTGGAGTGAGGATGGCCTGGTAGGGTATCACCCAAGAGGGTAGTATGGGCTTGATGGGCTGACCGTTCTCGCGCTCAGGTCTCAGGTCTGGTGTGTTTGCGTTGGGTAGGGGGGCTGCGTTTCCGGTTACGGGCTTTAGGTATGTTGGAACAGCTTCTTTTTCTGCTGGTCTGTCTGTCAGATTCACTGTCTGTCACTGTCTGCACCGTCTGAATAGGTTTCTATCTCATTTCTTCCCTTCCCAGCCTTCCCTTAGATTATCCTAACTACGGTTTGTCTTACTTTTATCTCCATCCTTTCTGTTCCAGCCGCTGATCTTCATTTACTGCTATAACTGTTTCGCCTTTTCTTTTCCTCTTCCACAATATTTCCAGACGTCTTCCTACGTCCTCTTTCTTTCAGTCTTCAATTTCTTCTACTCCTCCACTTGCCCTCTACCTTGTCACTTCCTCGTTTCCTTCGTTGTGTCCTCCTCCATCTTTGTCCTCGTCTTTTATGGTGTTGTTGCACTTTTCCCTCTTCACATCCTTCTCCTTCTTCTGATACTATTTTCTTGTCGTACATCTCCTTTCTCAGCATTACTTCCTACTCCTCCCGTTACGTTGTCTTCTCATCTGTTGTTCGCTTCTCCTACCCCGTTTTCCTCCATCTGCAATATCATCGCCCTCCTTTTCATTTCTTCCTCTGTTTCGTTTCCTACGCCTCACAGTTCCACTTGAACTTTTTCCCATTTGCTGTCCATTTTAATTTCCTCTCGCTCGTTTAAGCGTTCCTTATCTTCCTTCTTCGTCATTCTCTTCTCTCTCATTGTTCTCCGTTTATTAATTTTTCCCTCCAGGTCTTACCTCTGTCCTTCCTCCTTGTTCTTATTCTCCAGTTCCTATTCCTGTTGCTGCTGCTGCTCCTGTTCTTACTGGCATAGGAAAAGTTTCTGTTTTCCGACAGAGGAGTGGGAGGGAGCACAGAGATTGTTGAGGAAGTACTCATTTAGTGTCATGAAAGACAGCAGGGGCTCATTTGGGATGCAAGGAAGTGACATCTGGGTGCATGCAGGGCCCTTCCCCCATTATCTACCTTTATTTCTGGTCCTTCTTTACCGCCTCTTGCCGCGATCGTCTTGATAGACAGCGATAAGAAAAAAGATATCAGATTCGGAGGAAATCGATCTGGGATTGAGAGGCTGCATCGAGGTGGGGTCAGAGAGGCAACTGATTAGTCAGGTCATAACCACCCTGAAAAGAGAATATCAGGACTTACTGGCTGGAGATGATTTTTTTTTAGCTGGAAGTAGTAGTGAAGTCTATGAAGTGACTGGTAAGGCACAGTGTTTCGCTTACTATTGTCTCTTATTCATAGAGCATCAATAGAAAGAATCGAAGAAGAGAAACTTGGAGAATGGAGAACAGTCCTGCAAGGGTGAAGAGAGAAAAAGTGCCTGGAGTAGGCGGAAATTAAGAGGCTGACCACCAGAGGCACAAGAATGTCCCTTGGACTGTCATGGGGTGGTGCATAGTGGCTGCATAGATGAATGGGAGACCGCCTTTGCACAAGGCAAGAACTGCTCTGTGACTCAGAAGATGCAAGACTTAGGATGCCGAGTCAGATCCAGCGGAAAGAGCAAGCAAGCGCCAGTCACATCGCCACTTTTAAACTCTGTAGAACTTTTACGTTACACCTTCAGTTAGAAGGCTGAGCTTGCATGGTCAAGTGGAAGGAAGCCGGTCAGTTGCGAAAGAAACCCAATTCAAGGACGATCTAATACCAACTAGGTCTGAATTACATACTTCATGAGCCGGTTATATGTCGGGAATGTACCAAAAATGGATAACGTTCAAGCCAAGCTGCCTACATATCTAGGAGGAGACAACGGATAGAAGAACCTCAGGTTGACTGTTGGGCACAAGCTCTGTTAGTCGTCATGAGTGACTTTCCTAAGCTTATCTCCTTTACTGAACGGGATACGTGGTGACCAGGACTTTCCACACTTCCCTTTGTTATGAATAGAAAAGTTAAAAGGGAAGCAGTTTTCTTCGCCAGAAAAATAATAGTCATCCCGTAAGGATTTTTCCCCTCATTTTTTTTTATATCGCCGAATTACAGTCATATTGTATTCACTGTAATGAAATCTAATCTTTGCACATCAGCTGTGAGGAATCTAAAGACTGAGGATTAGAACTGCCCGGCGGTTGAATGTGGGGCAGCAATAAAATGATGGAAAAGGAAGTTGCAGATGAATGTTAGTTTACCCAACGGATTATTTATAAATATTAAGATAAAATTCCTTCCCCAGAGGTGGAGACTTTGTTGGTGACTAAAGTAACTTGTTAACCGACAATAAGGCAACCACTCTCGGGGACTATGAATACCACCAAAATCCAATTAACCAACAATCTGGCGCTTTAGACAAATAGACCTATGTCAGAAACCGTTGTCATTCAAACTATCTCCTTTCGCCCTCTGAATCTCCATAGCTTAATTATTTTCCGTTCCATCAATGGTCCTGTTTTTCTTCGGTCTTTCTGTATGTATCTATTTTTCTCTTGGCCACTTTATCTTTTTTTTTTAATTCCTTCGACTGGTTTTTCTTTGTGTTGTTCTGGAAATGTCAAGTAAATTTCATATATCTTTTAGTGCCTGTCTTGCTTCACGAGTCATATATTATTTTGTATTATTTGTCCAGCCTCTTCCTTTTCTTTTCCTCATCAACAGCGTCCCTCACAGGCTCGTCAAGAGTGTAGAACATGGTCCGCGAAGTTACTGTAGATCAAAGAATGTCCTGCACCTGTACTGTTCAATCTGACGCAACATGATTACTACATGCACTTATGTTTCACAATGACTCTCACACTATATAACTTAATGTACAACATAACCTGGACACCTGAAAAGATTCGGCTCTCCTGTCATCTGTGCACTCTCTGAGGGAGCTATGCAATCAGTAAACTTCTCTTGCTTTCCTCGCTATTTTCCTCACATTTCACTCCGTACTCTACTATCAGTGTATTGCACGGTTTGTTACATCCACAGTTACCAGCCAGATAATAATAAATGTTACAGACTGTGTCAAGTCCAGGAGTAGTGGACACTAACGGACAGTTGCAGCAGCATTCTTTTGACAAGAAGCGTTATCTACGTCTCGTTCGGGCTCTCATGCAAGTGTTGAAATGCTGACAAAGAATTCTGCATCTATTCGTGGGTGATAGGTACTTATTTTTACTTTTTTTTTTAATAGATACAATAGTCCCGTCCTAAATTTAATAGACTTTTAGAATTCAGGCCATTTGATATTTGAAACCTTTTATCTATTACTCTGTTCATATAGATAGTGTACGGCAAAAGAGAAATACTGTTCATTAACAAAAGTCTGGTGCAAGGTAGAGTAAATGCTTTGCTGCATACATGAACAATTCCCTTGGTCAGGAATTCTCATTTCGATCAGTGCTGGGTCAGCTGATTATAAGATTTGACAGCTCATGAATGAACTGATCTCTGATGTATTGTTTCATTATTTTCTGGTGTAATACTTTCCCTATGAACTTGGCGTTGCCTTCTTTTGAAATTCAGATATTTGTATTTAAGTTCAGGGATCTCTCGACAAGGCAGGGGCATGTCACAAAGGTGGCGAGCTGATTAAACCTATGAACGAATAGCATTATGGGCCCACAGACAGATTACAGAAGCCTAATATAATTTCCTTCTTGAGCCAGTAAACTGTATCTATAAGTCTTCTTAAATAGTTTGCAGAATTCAACGAGCCTCTTATTCATTGTCAATAAGTCTTTCATTTTGTTTTCACATTACGAACCCATACATCGAAAGGTGTAAACAAGCTAACTAGTTTCTTTAACGACAAGTGCTCCACACAGAAGGCCACACCGAAACTGAAGTGAATGACCCAAACTTCAGCTTTAGCTTACAAAATCAGGAGAAAATGCAAACCAATTCACAGGCAGATTCACAAATTTAGGGCCGATTCTCCATAATCTGTTCAAAGGACAGAATTTTTCCTGTCTTCTTAAGGCATATGATCAAACTATTTTTCATCCAATTAGGAGTCTGTAACCTTCAGTGTGAAGTACAGTATGCCATATTGGACGTATAAAAAGGACGAAGACAGGACCAACAGTTACCAGCCTACACGCTGCTTTTTATTGAAGATAATAAGAGTATGGCTACTGATGTGGAACTGACACACATACATGGAAGCAAGGTAAGCCCACGCACAGAAACTAAGACTCTCAATTTATTGGCCACTGGTATAACAGTAAAACATAACTAAGCAACATACCACAGGGAGGAGTGAAAATACGTTGTGAAAATAATGGTATCTCTACCCAGCAGCTTGGAAAGACTGGAAATGCAGGAAGTAATACGAATATTTTTTTAATTAAAAAGAAACCAAAGATCTTGTTAATGACCAAAGAAATGCAAGTAATGAAGCAGACCGCCGTCTTTTACAACCCACGAAACATCGTGTTTCACACCAGCAACATGTTCATGAACCTTTGAATGCCTACAAAAAATTCAGAATTTAAGTCTTCACAGTATATCAGTACATTTTATGCTATAAACAGAGAAAATGGGATTGTTTAGAAATTCAGAGTTGTGTTGTGGCAATCAAATCCACTTTTTCGTATTGATTGCATGTAATGTAATATTTTTCACTAAAGTAAAATTGAAAAAGCGATTTGCTCCGTTGTTTAAAAATGTGAAGCATCTCCCCTTATGACTGCTTCAGTTTTGTAAAATGATAGTGTCGTTTTGACGTATTTTCATGTTCAAAGCATGATATAATTTTCTTTTTTTCTTTTCCTGCTCCTTTTTTTCTGCAAATACTGAAAATCCCATACCAGATTCCTTTTACATGATCGAAACGCATTGAGAACTATTAAAATATATCCTTAGTTTTCGTGCAAATTATTCAGAAGAAAAGTTGTAACGCTCGTTTTACTTGAAACACTTCATACATGTATGTTTAATGGTCCACAGTGAAGTCACTTAAAAGTTGAGCCTCTGCGACCATAGCCATACGTTGGGAAGACCATGTTCTGCAGCACCAGGCATATGGAAGTTACCCACTTAGATTATTACAGGATTTTGGATCAGTGGACTATACTACTAGAAGTGGAAGTGTTTGGATTGCTAGCAACATAGATGAAACACAGGTATGAACCTTATATATTTTTCAGCAACATGCTTATCTAGACATTACAATGACAGCTTATTTATTTGCCTTGAAGCCAGTTTTTATGTCACTAGAATAGAAAATGTCATATTAGGCTCCAATTATGATTGGGACCATCTAATATCTCCTTGGACCCCAAGTTTATGAGCTTTGATGGCGGATCTGGGGCTTCCATATACACATCAGAAAGATAATGTATATTTATACTAGAGAGAAAACCTTATGGATCTTACAGTCGTTTGCTAAACATTCGAACCCTTACGCTATTTCAATTACCTCAATTACCTAGCGGCCACCTCATAAGTGTGCTCCTAATGATTTATGGTTTGGACATGGACAATGCAACCAAGGGCTTGTCAGAAAGGCAATGGTCAAGACAAGAAGATTATAGATACGTAAAATTTTGCGCGGTCGCATCACCAGGCTCCGCGGTATTCAGGTGGTTTCCAGACCAGGCTCAGTAGCAGGCGGGTAGGCTTCAAGTTTAAGATTACGATGTGTAAACAGTTTTGTCTTTTCATCATCTTTTCTGTCTTTGTTTGCTCAGACCGGGCATACTGGCGCCGCTCCATTTGTAAAAGATGCAAGATTCAGGAGGCCAGTAGGACTGTCGCAGGAGACCAATTTCACAGGCCAAGAAAGCCCGTTCCAGCATCAGTTTAGTAGATGCCCCCTTCATCCCCTCTCCCAGAATTGATTCCATAGTCATCTGGATAATTGCTTCCAACTGCAGTCACCTACAACCAGTGGTGGTCATCATCGAGACAACACAGTAAGTTTTATAACATCTCATTAGTATTATTAACTCCATCTGTAGCCACCAATGATGATTTCTACCTGTAAAGGAAAAGTTTTGATCAGTGACTTTTCCATCTTTGATCACAAGATCAAGATCAAAGATCAAAGCTTTTATTAGGCTATAGACCAACACTCATCATTTTACAGTACAGTACTACAGCAACACAATACACTGTAGTGTAAGACGCATACATGTTCCTTATGTACACCATTTCCACTCATCCACCAATTTATTATATAGCTGACGCCAGACTTACGAGAACTAACACACAAATAATGTTATTAATACTGTTATGAATCACTCTCTCACATCACATGTCCTACCTCCCCTTCTCCTTCTCACCCCCCATCCCCAACCCAGGCTAAGGATGAATGTTTGCTGAATTCTTTGTAATTACGAACATTATCTTTACACTTTATTGGACATTTTTTGTCTACCACACTGACACCTTTAAAAAAAAAAAACCAAGAGTGAGGTTTACAGGTATCGTATCCCAGCATTATTCACTCATTCAAAATTAACATTATTATTTCTCCAACAGGCCAAACCACGCAGTAAATTTCTCAACCACCTGAAGGAGACCGCTGTCATGTTACAGGCGGTGATTGACAATGGTTGTCACTGCCTATAGCCAAGTCCATTTGACAGACGGATACACTAAGAAAAATGTGGATGGAAAGCTTCCCCAAGACATTTACAGCATGACTGGAATACAAGCGAACACTTAATTCTATGGTGAGTATAACACCATTGCCACTCAGCCACTCTGCTACATGAATAACATATCACTGTATGCCTTACATTTCAGTTGCCAGTCTTGAAAAACGTGCTCAGACACGAAAAGTGAAAAGTTGACTACCTTTTTAATGGAATTCTCTCCCCATATTTTTCACAAGTATTGTGTTAATTCTGGGCAGAACCATATTTAAATTTCACTGAAACACGTTTTAGTTGCATTATTATGCATTTATTTATACATCTTCCTGATAAAATCAATAAAAGGTTGAAATGCACATTGTACGCCGTCCTTCCAACCAGTAAGGATACGTAAATTCAAGGAAATGTCAGCGTCTCGAATTTATTTACGAAATTTGTGTACTTCCGTGATTCGATCCCTGTCACTAACCTTTGAGAAAGCCCCATGATATTGCTCATCTACAGGGTTAGATTAGTTCACCAAAAAAATCATTTCAGATTTAAGTTCATTTAACTAAGGGGGAAAAAAGCTCTTAAGATCAACCTTAGCTCATTCCATGAAAACTGAGTAGTTTTCAAATCCTTTAACTTCCTCCCGATGTTTGAAACTGGCATTTGGTTTTTGATTTTCGAGGTAGACGTGAACTAAACTGACTGAGATTTAAGAGCAATTTTTTTTTTAAAATCAAATCAAGTAATCAAAATAGTTTTAAAAGTTCAGATCCAGATCAGTTCATCCAAAATAGCTAGTCTATTAAGCTCAGATCAGGTTCAGATGAATTGAAGTTTACGAATCACGTTCATATGATCTCAGTTCTGCCTAACCCTGTCTGTTAAGTAATAATAATAATGCGATTTATAAGTCTCGTATTAATGCCCGCTCACGCTACTTCACACTACTAATACCCCAGCAGGGCTGATCACTCTGGGACTTTCTCAACTCCCTGGGCAGTATACAGTCCGCTGCCATTTAAATGCACTGATCACTACCATTCTGACAATATCTTCCACTGTCTATAGCCAGGTACCCATTTTACAGACGAACCGACTTGAGAAAATGTGAAGGAAATGCTTTCCTAAGGCACTTACAACATGCCCATGGTCTGGAATCGAACTTACAACCTTAAGATCTCGAGTCCAGCACCATAACCGTTAGGCCATGCATCCATATACCTAACTCTTAAAATATGCATACATAAGATGCATGACATTGATACCGCGTAGGCCTACATCTATTTCACTCCCTGTATGCGCACTATCTCAGAACTCTNCGCTTCTCCTACCCCGTTTTCCTCCATCTGCAATATCATCGCCCTCCTTTTCATTTCTTCTTCTGTTTCGTTTCCTACGCCTCACAGTTCCACTTTAACTTTTTCCCATTTGCTGTCCATTTTCATTTCTTGTTGCTCGTTTAGGCGTTTCTTATCTTCCTTCTTCGTCATTCTCTTCCCTCTCATTGTCCTCCGTTTATTAATTTTTCCCTCCAGGTCTTACCTCTGTCCTTCCTCCTTATTCTTATTCTCCAGTTCCTACTCCTGTTGTTGCTGCTCCTGCTCCTGTTCCTGCCCCTGTTCTTACTGGCATAGAAAAATTTTCTATTTTCCAACAGAGGGGTGGGAGGGAGCACAGAGATTGTTGAGGAAGTACTCACTTAGTGTCATGAAAGACAGCAGGGGGCTCATTTGGGATGCAAGGAAGCGGCATCTGGGTGCATGAACGTCTTGGAGGCAGGGCCCTTCCCCCATTATCTGCCTATATTTCTGGTCCTTCTTTACCGCCTATTGCTGCGATCGTCATGATAGACAGCGATAAGAAGAAAGAATCAGAGGAAATCGGTCTGGGATTGAGAGGCTGCATCGAGGCGGGGTCAGAAAGGCAACTGATTAGTCAAGTCATAACCACCCTGAAAAGAGAATAACAGGGCTTGCATTTTTTTTATTTAGCTGGAATAGTAGTAGTGAAGGCTATGAAGTGACTGGGAAGGCACAATGTTTCGCCTACTAATGTCCCTTATTCATAGAGCATCAACAGAAAGAATCGAAGTAGAGAAACTTGGAGAATGGAGAACAGTCCTGCAAGGGTGAAGAGAGAAAAAGTGTGCCTGGAGTAGACGGAAATTAAGAGGGTCACCACCAGAGGCGCAAGAATGTCCCTTGGACAGTCATGGGTGGTGCATAGTGGCTGCATAGATGAATGGGAGACCGCCATTGCACAAGGCAAGAACTCCTCTGTGACTCAGGAATAAATGCAAGATTTGGGATGCCGAGTCAGATCCAGCGGAAAGAGCAAGAAAGCGCCAGTCACATCGCCACATTTTAAACACTGTAGAACTTTTACGCTGCATCTTCAGTTAGAAGACTGAGCTTGCATGGTCAAGTGGACAACTGAGTCTGAATGAATTACATACTTCATGAGCCAGTTATATGTCGGGAATGTACCAAAATTGGATAAAGTACAAGCCAAGCTGCCTTCATATCTAGAAGAGGATAACGGATAGAACCTCCTCGGGTTGACGGCTGGGCACAAGCTCTGATAGTCGTCATGAGTGACTTTCCTAAGCTTATCTCCTTTGCTGAACGGAATACGTGGTGACCAGGACTTTCCACACTTCCTTTTGTCATGGACAAAAATTTAAAAGGAAAGCATTTTTCTTCGCCAGAAAAATAACAGTCCTCCCGTAAGAATTTTTCCCCTCATTTTCTTTATATCGCCGATTTTACATGAAGCACAATCATATTGTATTCACTGTAATGAAATCTAGTCTTTGCACATCAGCTATGAGGAATATAGAGACAGGTTTGAAACTACCGGGCGGTTGAACGTGGGTTAGCAATAAAATGATGGATAAGGAAGTACAGTAGAAGAGGAATGTTAGTTGACCCAACGGTTTTTATGAACATAAAGATATTTCCTTCCCCAGAGTGGAGACTTTGTTGGTGACTAAAGTAACTTGTTTACCAACAATATAGGGCAACCACTTTAGGGGACTATAAATACCCCCAAATTCCAATCAACCATCTGGCGCTTTAGACAAAATTACGGCTTGAAACACCAAATTTCGTCCTATGTCAGAAATAGTTGTCACTCAAACTATCTTCTTTCGTCCTCTGAATCTCCCGGGCTTAATTTTTTCCGTTCCAACAATTGCCCTGTTTTTCTTTGGTCTTTCTGTATGTATTTCTCTTTCTCTTGGCCGCATTATCTTTTTCCTCTTTAATCTTTTTTTTCTTTTTTGCACTTGTGTGCCATACAAAATAAGACCAATTTTTATTATTCATTCGATTGGTTTTTCTTTGTGTTGTTCTGGAAATTTCAAGTAGATTTCATATCTTTTAGTGCCAAGTCTTGCTTTGTAAGTCTTATATTATTTTGTATTATTTGTCCAGCGTCTATCACATGCTTGTCAAGAGTGTAGAACATGGTCCGCGAAATGACTGTAGATCAAAGAATACTCTGCACCTTACTATTCAATCTGACGCATTATGATTACTACATGCACTTATGTTTCACAATGACTCTCACACTATAGCTTAACAATTTTACAAAACTGGCTCCGGCACCTGAAAAGACTCGGCTCTCCTGTCTTAGATCATGCTGTGCACTCTCTGAGGGAACTATGCAATCGGTTAACTTCTCTTGCTGTCCTCGCTATTTTCCTCACATTTCACTCAGTACTCTAATATCAGTGTATTGCACAGTTTGTTATTTCCACAGTTACCAGCCAGATAATGATATATGTCATAGACTGTGTCAAGTCCAGGAGTCGTGGACACTAACGGACAGTTGCAGCAGCATTCCTTTGGCAAGAAACACGGCTACGTCTCGTTGAGGCTTTCATGCAAATGTTGAAATGCTGACAAATAACTCTGCATCTATTCGTTGATGATAAGGTACTTATTTTTGCTTTTCATAGACAGATATATAATAGTCCCGTCCTAAACAAACTTTTAGAATTCAGGCCATTTGATATTTGAAACCTTTTATCTATTATCTATTCATATAGATAGTGTACGGGAAGTGCGGAATACTGTTCATTAACAAAAGTTTGATGCAAGGCAGTTAGAGTAAATGGTTTGCTGCATACATGAACAGTTCCCTTGGTCATGAATTCTCATTTCGATCAGTGCTGGGTTAGCTGAATATAAGATAAACTGACAGCTCATTAATCAAATGATCTCTGATGTATTGTTTCATTATTTAAATGCTGGTGTCATACTTTCCCTATGAACTTGGCGTTGCCTTCATTTGAAATTCAGATATTTGTATTTTAAGTTCGGGAATCACTAGACAAGGCAGGGGCATGTCACAAAGGTGGCGAGCTGACTAAACCTGTGAACGAATAGCGTTATGGGCTCACAGACACAGAGTTCAGGTTACAGAAGCCTATTATATTTTCCTTCTTTGAGCCAATAAACTGTTATCTCTAAAGTCTTCTTAAATAGTTTACAGAATTCAATGAGCTTCTTACTCATTGTCAATAGGTCTTTCATTTTGTTTTCACATTACGAACTCATACATCGAAAGGTGTAAACAAGCTAACTAGTTTCTTTAACGACAAGTGCTCCACACAGAAGGCCACACCGAAATCGAAGTGNCCTTAAAGACAAGTGCTCCACACAGAAGGCCACACCGAAATCGAAGTGAATGACCCAAACTTCAGGTTTAATTTACAAAATNAGAGAATGCAAACCAATTCACAGGCAGGTTCACAAATCTAGGACCGATTCTCCATAATCTGTTCAAAGGACAGAATTTTTCCTGTCTTCCTAAGGCATATGATCAAACTATTTTTCATCCAATTAGGAGTCTGTAACCTTCAGTGTGAAGTATGGTATGCCATATTGGGCGTATAAAAAGGATGAGCCCAGGAAGACAGCACCAGCCGTTACCAGCCTACACACTGCTTTTTATTGAAGAGAATAAGAGTATGGCTACTGATGTGGAACTGACACACATGCATGGAAGCAAGGTAAGCCCTCGCACAGAAACTAAGACTCTCAATTTACTGGCCACTGGTTTAACAGGAAAACATAACCAAGCAACATATCACAGAGAAGAGTGAAAATATTTATGTTGTAAAAATACTGGTACCACTACCCAGCAGCTTGGAAAGACTGGAAATGCAGGAAGTAATACACATATTTTTTTTTTAAATACAAAAACAAAGATCTTGTTCATGACCAAAGAAATGCAAATAATGAAGCAGACTGCTGTCTTTTTCAGCCAACGAAACACCATGTTTCACACCAACAACATGTTCACGAACCTTTGAATGCCTTCAAAAAAATTCAGAAATGAAGTCTTCACTATGTATCAGTACCTATTATGCCAAACAGAGAAAATGGGATTGTTTAGAAATTCAGAGCTTGTGTTGTGGCAATCAAATCCACTCTTTCGTACTGGTTCCATATACTATGATGTAATATTTGTCACTAATTTAAAAATTGAAAATGCGATTTTCTACGTTGTTTAAAAATGTGAGGCATCTCCCCGTATGACTGCTTCAGGTTTCGAAAATAATAGTGTCGCGAAAATAATAGTGTCGTTTTGACGCATTTTCATGCTCAAAGCATGATATAATTTTCTTTTCCTGCTCCTATTTTTCTGCAAATACTGATACATACCAGATTCCTTTTACATGATCTTAACGCATTGAGAACTATTAAAATTTATCCTTAATTTTCGTACAAATTATTCAGCAGAAAAGTTGTGACGCTTGTTTTACTTGAAACACTTCATACATGTAGTCTATGTTTAATAGTCCACAGTGAAGTCACTTGAAAGTTGAGCCTCTGCGATCATAGCCATACGTTGGGAAGACCCATGTTCTGCAGCCCTAGGCAGATGAAAGTTACCCACTTAGATTATTACAGGATTTTGGCTCAGTGGACTATACTACTAGAAGTGGAAGTGTTTGGATTGCTAGCAACATAGATGAAACATAGGTATGAAACTTATATTTAATAATTATTATTTTTCAGCGACATGCTCATCTAGACATTACAATGATAGCTTATTTATTTGCCTTGCAGCCAGTTTTTATGTCACTGGAATAGGAAATATCAAATTAGGCTCAACTTATGATTGGGACCATCCAATATCTCCTTGGACCCCAAGTTTATGAGCTTTGATGGCGGACCTGGGGATTCCGTAAGATACATCAGAAAAATAATGTATACTTATACTAGAACCCATACACTATTTCAGTTATCTCGACTAGCGGCCACCTTATAAGTGTGTTCCTATAGATAAAGCAACCAAGGGCTTGTCAGAAAGGCAACGGTCAAGACAAGAAGATTAGATACTTAAAATCTTGCGCAGTCGCATCACCAGGCTCCGCGGTAGTTAGGTGGTTTCCAGACCAGGTTCAGTAGCAGGCAGGTAGGCCTGTGAATATTCAAGTTTAAGATTACAATGTGTAAACCAGTTTTCTGTCTTTTCATCATAGTTTGCTCAGAGCGGGCATATTGGCGCCGCTCCATTTGTAAACATGGCAAGAGGCCAGTAGGACTGTTGCAGGAGACCAATATCACAGGCCAACTGTAATAACCTACAACATCAAGACAATACAGTAAGCTTGTTAACAATTCACTTGTATTATTTACCCAATCTGCAGCCACCAATGATGGTTTCTACCAGTAAAGGAAAGGTTTTGATCAGTGATTTTTCCATCTTTGATCATGAGATCAAGATGAAAGATCAAAGCTTTTTTCAGGACATAGGCCAACACTTATCATTTTACAATACAGTACTACAGCAACTGTAAGACACATACATGGTCCTTACGTACACAATTTCCACTCATCTACCAATTTATTATTTAGCTGACATCAGACTTTCGAGAACTAACACACAAATCATGGCATTAATACTGTTATGAATCACTCTCGCACATCACACGTCCCACCTCCCCCTCTCCTTCTCACCCCCATTCTCAGTCCAGGCTAAGGATGAATGTTTGCTGAATTCTTTGTAATTAGGAACATTATCTTTGCACTTTGGTGGACATTTTTTGTCTACCACACTGACACCTTTTGAAGAAAAAAAATTGTGAGGTTTACAGGTATCGTATCCCAGCATTATTCACTCATTCAAAATTAACATTATTATTTCTCCAACAGGCCAAACCACACAGTAAATTTCTCAACCACCTGAAGCAGACCGCTGTCATGTTATAGGCGCTGACTGACAATGGTTGTCACTGCCTATAGCCAAGTCCATTTGACAGATGGATACACTAAGAAACTTGTGGATGGAAAGCGTTCCCAAGGCACCTACAGCATGACTGAAATACAAGCGAACACACAACCTTTCTATGGTGAGTCCAAAACCATTGTCACTCAGCAAAACCATTGTCACTCAGCCACACTGCTACATGTATATTATAATGAAACTTAATGCTTATCATTGTATGTCTTATTATTTCATTTGTCAGTCTTGAAAAAGTGCTCAGATACGAAAAGTCAACCACTTTTTGTTTACATGAATTCTCTTCGTATTTTTCACAAGTTTTTTGTCAACTCTGGACAGAAAAATACTTAATTTCACCGAAACAGGTTTTAGTTGCATTATTATGCATGTATTTATAATTATATCTTCCCTACAAAATGAATAAAGAGTTACAATACACACTGTACGCCGTCCCACACAAAACGGTATGGATGCGTAAATTCAAAAATATGTCAGCGTCTCGACTTTATTTACGAAATTTGTGTACTTCCGTGATTCGATCCCTGTCACTAACCTCATAGACAGTGTTGGACTAGTTCACCCAAAAAAAAGTCATTTAACTAAGTGGGGAGGGGGGGAAGCTCTTAAGATTAACCTTAGATCATTCCACGAAAACTGAGTAGTTTTCAAATCCTATAACTTCCTCTTGGTGTCTGAAACTGGCATTTGGTTTTTGAATTTCGGGGTAGACGTGAACTAAACTGACTGAGGTTTAAAGAAGAAAATAAAAAAAATTCAGATCAAGCAATCAAAATAGTTTAAAAAGTTTAGATCCAGATCAGTTCATCCAAATAGCTAGTCTATTAAGCTCAGATCAGGTTCAGATGAATTGAAGTTTACGGATCGCGTTCATATGATCTCAGTTCTGCCTAACCCTGTCGGTAAAGTAATAATAATAATGTGATTTATAAGTCTCGTATCCAGACTAATGCCCGCTCACGCTACTTCACACTATTAATACCCCAGCAGGCCTAATCACTCTAGGACTTTCTCAACTCCCTGGGGAGTATACAGTCCACTGCCATTTAAAGGCACTGATCACTACCATTCTGACAATATCTTCCACTGCCTATAGCCAGGTACCCATTTTACAGACGAGTGGACTTGGGAACATGTGAATGAAATGCTTTCCCAAGGCACTTACAACATGCCCATGGTCTGGAATCGAACTTATAACCTTAAGATCTCGAGTCCAGCACCATAACCGTTAGGCCATGCATCCATATACCTAACTCTTAAAATAAGCATACATAAGATGCATGACATTGATACCGCGTAGGCCTACATCTGTTTCACTCCCTGTATGCGCACTATCTCAGAACTCTCTCAGGACTCTATCGCCTTGAACGTGGTTTATGTTAAGAGTTAGGGACAGGATTAGAAAACAGAAAGTATATATAAGAGAGAGAGTCCTAGACAATGATATTGTTTAGGGATTATTCCAAGATTTTCTTTTCCTTAACCTTATACCTAATCCTGCTTTTAACCCAAAACCAAGCACTCAGTGGGAGAATCCGGAGATATAGCCCAGGAAATTTGCCTTAGTTCCGGTTTCAGTTCTAACTGAATGCAGTGTCATACGCTGGAAACGCAACCCTCCGTTGCATTACGAAGTTCGAACATCTGACCGTTCATTTAACAAAAATAGAAGTCAAAGCGGTGTGCATACAGTTTGATAACATAGAACTGTTCAGTTGAAAGTGCCGTCCCAAACGAAGAAAATGGCACCAGGATTGCCAATTACTGTATATCTATCCAGATTTTTTTGGTTCCCCTCCACCTTTCGGTTTTTCTTTTCATATTTTTTCATCTCTTTATTTCATTAATGTCTCCGTCCCCTTTGTTGTTGTTTTTTTTCCATTTGTATTCATTGGCTGATTCGGTCATTCATATATTCATTACACTTTGTCTTGCTTACCATCTCATTATATCGCTCTTTTTGCCCACTAATTTATCCATCCACGCATCCTTCTATATTCCTCATATTATGTTTTAACGATAGATTGCCCATAATGGCCACAATGACTGGTATGTCTTGTGTTCAAGTTTTTCATGTAAATACTGTCTTTTTTGTTGTTTTTTGGGTTTTTTTTTCTTTTGTAATGAAAACATTTAAGTGTGAACTGAATTGATTTGGCTGACGCCTGATAAAGAACTTAACTCATTTTCCTACACGAAATTAATATAACCAGCTAAGTGTCAAAGAATCGATTCTTCTGCAGGAACCAATGACGACTTGAGTAGTTGATCATCAACCTCCACTACTGTGTGCCAGCCAGCCGTCCACCTAAACAGTTCTGCAGTGCGTCGTGATCCCATCAATTTTGTAAGTCTGTACAGATTTGTCCTGGTGTTCCTCCACCTCGTTTATCACGTAACTTTCCAGTTTGTTATCAAAAGTTGGCACTTCATGTACATGCCCTATAAATTAATCTTGTATTCTCCTTACTATTATCTGTCATATCCTGTCATATCCTGCTTCCTGTAAAACGTTTTCTTTTTTCTGTAGTTGTTCAAGCATTGTTCACAAGAGATACAAGTTTATGGCTTCCAGTGATTTATGTATAGGTCCAAACTTCCCACCCCTAAGGCCGTGTGCATAGTCCTTTTGTTAGTTAACGCACTGCGCTAACTATGAAACACCCCCAAAACATTAGTAGTGTTCACAGGAGTTAACGCAGTAAATCTACTAACGTATGATTTATGCGTATGGGTCTGGAATCTATATATTTCAAAAAATGTGTACTGTAGTCAAATTTAATATGATCTCTCCCGAGAAAGTCAGAAGCATAAGAGATGAGCATGCAATATCTTAATTGTTGTGAGAATTCATTTAGGCCTATAACATAGGACCGCTCACAGTAGACAAGGCAGAGATTAGTGAAAATTCCTATTCGGTCCGACAAATCAGGAATTTTAACGAACGCTTAAAACGGTATTTTTTAAGTAGTATATATGTTGATACCATTTTTAATTTATATCCAGATCATATTGTAGAAATTTATTCATCCTTCTATTATTACATAATTTATTCTGAGACAAATTTTTAAGCATGAGAAAGAGTGGACACAGTTACATTAGACAAATGGTTGCCATCTGGAAGTAAAAAAAATATGTAGGAAATATGAATTTTCCTTTCTTGACACTTCGTCGCCTTGGCGAGTAAAAGCGATGTTCAGGTGGTCGCGGGACCAAGTTCGAATGTATTCATAATGGACCGTGATTAGGACATTCTAATGATCGTTACTGTATAAGGTATATAAAATACTGTTTTCTTTCCTTTGACAGAGTAATGCAAAGTATGAAAAAGGGGCTAAGGAGAGAGGTCATGGAAGATGCAGCAATGCAGGATGATACAGAAGTCCTGAAAACTCACAGAAAGTGTTAAAAGAACATTAATGAATGAGACCATTTCTGGACTGAGATTCAGTTGAACTCTCTGTGGTTTTGGCCAAACTACATGCATGACAGTTCATATTTTATTAAAACTGATTGAGATGGGATGTGGAAAAAGGGGGCTGGGAAGTGACTGAAGTTTGGATGAATGGGTTGCTTGAGGATTTGGGGTTGTTTTGTGTTGTTCTTTTATTGATTGGCCGGCTGTGTGGATGATATGTTTGTTCTTTGTGACAGACTGGTAGCAAACATTGCAAATATCATATGATCCGCATGTGACGTATAGAGAGTTACATACCATGTATAAAATGAATAGAAATTCAGGTCTGTATTCCTTTGTTCAGAAATTTGGGCTACTTCTGATGACCTTATCAAAAATTCAGGAAAGTTAACATTTTCTTATAATTACGACTGAGGGGTTGTTTTATACTCATAATTGGCATGCCTTTGTAATCTTCAGTGCTAATAATGCATATTACGGGTAGAAACCAAATTTCATGTAAAAGATTGATAGGGTGTCATATAAGGAATCAAAAACCAAAAATCTACATGCAATCGATTCTGTCTTCAAATCTCATTTTCTGGGAATACTACGCTCTACGTCACTACGGACAATATTTTAGACAAATGGACTGCTTGATCTGATCATTACATAGATGAGAGATTATGAAGGTGAGATGAAGCCCCGTGCCATTTTTCACATTTTCTTTTGAATGAGTCATTTTCCTAAAAAATACAGATCGGTTCCTGTTGAACCTCACGCGGCGAAAAGCTCTGGCACTTTTCTGCCATTTGGCTTTGTAAATCTAAAGCAATACTATAAACTGCAGAGGCTTGTGACTGCACATGATTATTCTTTGGGATTGTCATATTAAATTTTCTTGCATTACCAAAGGGAAACTGATTAAACTATAATGTCGGGTATGTCTTAAAATTAGATAAAGAACAGAACACGCAAGTTACCGTCACTAGCCGGTGATGGTCGGATTACTGCTCTTTACGCACGTTAACATCAAGGGTTAATTTGCACTTTTTACTCAGATATGGATGCCAAATTTCGCTTGGCACGATTACGTGCCTCTGGTATCCCTAGGGATGATTTTGTACATAAGATTATGAAATAGATGTGCTATTAAAAAAATAATAGTTTAAAGTTACAATGGAGATAAAATGAAAAATGGTAGAGTCTTCTTGAATATCTGGAGGGCCATCTAGCAGATTGAAAGGAGTTAATTTATGGAAAATTGCCCATTGAGATGTTAAATACTGATGCATCCTCCTTGCCAGTGATAGCTCCAATCTTTTAAAACACATATATTTCTTCTTTACGAGCTTCATGATTATTGTTAATATATTTCAACTTGGAGTTCGAGAAAATTTAAGCTGAAGATTTACTGGAAGGCAAGTCATCAATCAATGGATTCGTTTTATGATTTGCCAAAACCATGAAAGTGGGACTTTGAAACATCACACAAAATAACACATGCTAGAATTTGAGGGGTTGGGGGGGGGGNGGGGGGAGATTTCTTTTCAAAACTTGATTAAAGTGCCCGTGAAAGATTTTCGAAGCATACCTCGGCATAAATCAACAAGGGGATTTCGTTATTGACATATATAAAAAAATCTAAGCGTTGTAGAATATTGGATTTCACCTCTCCTTATATTCTTGCAGTAAAGATCAGGTCATCTCACAATTCATATTTAAATGTTAATACACAAGCTCTGCTTTCTCCTGTCTTTTTGGATATAGTCTATACAGTTCAAAATCCACAGAAATGGACATAGATGTTTGTAACATATCCCAGATTGGGAATATGTACTTATGTACAAAACAATTAAACTCTAACAAACAACTAAGACAATACGAACAATCAACAGAACAACCGATCAGGCTCACACATTTATTAATCAATATAATAATTACAAGTATATCAAAATACTATTTCCACTGCCTTCACAACATCGTTTAAAATATGACACTGGCCTCAGCCTCAGCACTACCTCTTAGTGCGTTTTACGTTCTAGTTCTCAGAACGGAGTACTAGTGACTCTAAACACTCCAGAACACCTTACGATTTAAGGTACAGCTCAGTAACTCATTCTATTTCATACACATCCATATATACATGAAACTTCTCTTCCCTGAACATTACGAGATTCGCGAATGCTTTCGCCAAATCTCTCAGCTTGGAGGCCCCTATCTGGTCCTCTCAGGCCCTCACTTTCCCTGGCCTGGAATCACCTGCCCACTACGGCTGCCTGGGTTACTGGCTTCACTGGCACTGTCTGGCCTCAACACTATACATTCGACGGTGGCTTCTAGCCCACCCCGTCACCTACAAAGAATAATATCATCGATATAATACCACCTACTTACTATGCACTCACCATTCACTACTAATCATCCGAGCATACACAATGACCTTCCACTTACTCACTACACACCTTAACACAACCTGCCCGCATCTACCTTTCCCACAAGCAACTAACACAGCTACACATTTCTATGATAACACGCACTCAATGTATCACACGTAGTATTTCTACAGCACGCTGAATACGTTTAGAATCCGTACACACCAGTGTATGCATCTAGTTCACTAACCACATCTATTCATACACAAATGAATCCCTATCACAATTACTTTAAGTTCTCATATACAACCTAGTTGCATCATTACCATCATCACAACTATATAATATACTTATCACCACTATCATTTATTACTTTGTAAACTTACCAGCTCTTGCTGGCTTATTCTCAGAGCCTGACTGCGTCCGTCTACTCAGCTCGACGTCTTAGATCGCAGTGAAGTTACTACACAGACTTGCTAGTTACTCAGCCCCTACAACTTCACGCTCCACTCACTCCCATGATCTTTAGCAGTGTTCATGCTGCTGACTGTTCACAACAAATAGACAACATTCCGCTTAATAACAACTTGTTTATAGATACCGACTATCTGACTCGTGACAATGTTGTTGGTCTCTAAACGCTTAAGGCGATGAACACAAAATTTGCAACTGCAATTAAGAAAAAAACAATACGATAAGGAAATACTAGATCTATAATAACCTTTGACACTTCAGCAGAAAACAGATTATCGTGTTCAGAGAGTTGGTGGCTTGTATGGGGCGCAGCTTAAAAATGTAGCTGAAGTTGTAAGCTCTGTGTTTGTAGGCTATGTCAAAACCCACGTTTACCCCATGATGGAGTCTTGTGGAAGCCTTAAACATGTAATTCTAAGTACAAATATGTGGAAGAAATAGGCGATTCTAGTCTCCTCTAGAAATTACTTCTGAAAAAAAATTAAACCCACAAACAACACAGCATCAAAACGTACGCGACTGCTGCACTTAACCTATATATGCCGAGCTCTTCCTTAAGATTTAGGAACTTTTGTAAAGATATAATTTCTAGTGATATGTAATATTGCCCATGAGATTTCCCGAGAAGGGACAACTGAAGTAGGTTTTACTGTAACTGAACCATTCCTATCTCATCGTCTTTGAAAAAGGGATACTAATATCAATATTTTGATTTATTATGCCGACCAACAAAGTCGACTAGAGGGCATAATGTGCAAAATGTTACTAGCACACAGCAGTTTTGATGATTCTTCAAAAATGTGTGACGTGTATTTCAAAGAAAGTATCCGTGTGTCATAGAAAGATTGACAACAGGAAAAATTGAAGGAATGACACTATTGATGCTCGGCGACACTTATTAAATTGAATGCTAGTGTTGTCAGTTCAAACCAGAAGGGAAGGAGAATCAAATGATATTCACGGAAATTGTCTAAAGTAGGTTTTGAAAAACAAATCGCTGAATAGTCTTTGTTCCAGTGGATGATGATGAATGTGTTTTTCTTTCCATAAAGAGGATTTGACCAATAAATGAGATTTCACGTAGTCTATCAAAAACCTTTGTGTTTGAAAGCAAATCTTCGTAGTTTAACCTATGCGTGGTAATGTAATCAGGTCTAAAACGAACCGGGGGCATCTTCAAGTGTACCGGTAATTCTATTAAAAATAGCTTCTTGGACATTAAATTTTGTGACTTTTCTTAAAAATCATTTTCCTCATTATCTACAAAAAAATCATCAAATTCCACCCATAAGTTTGAGTTAATGAGTTGTTTTATAGCAAATAAAGAGAAGCCCATATCTCTTGACTATAGTGAGACATAAGGGCTTACATTATTATTTTGACTAAGGGTAAAACTGTAAAACCATGCTGACAACGGAATCCGACGATCAGACCGGACCCGACGTTTTCTGTCGGGTGCGCCGCCCATGCCGGAAACCGATGGTTAGATACCATTACAAACATGGCGCGTAGCAGAAGAAGAAAGTTGTTGTTGTGGTGGTAGTTAAGGAGAAGACATGAAAGATATCCTTATAGACGATTTGGAGTCCATTTCATGCAAAGACATCGCCAAACATTTATTTTAACAATGTAGTGATGTAATTTTTCTCGTTTGTCAAAAAACAACTGATCTTTGCTGTACCGTTAGAAAAAGTTTTTTCATCATCCATCTTAAAGACGTTCATGTAAACAAGTGACAATGCCGCTTTCGACGTTCGTTCGAAGAAGTTAAGTTATTGCGCTATGGTTAATTATAGACAGTTGGCGAGTAAACGGACCGGACACAATTATGCAGAGAAAATATAGCTGAAATTTCCTCCCTTGCACCCGACGGTCAGAATAGATAATAGAAGACGCTCTATCGGAGATGGTCTGACCGGTGCCGTCTCAAGACGTCGGGCGGCGGCATGGGAGGCCAAACCGTTTTTCACTATCTCTTGTTACTATTTAGTCTGTGCACATTCTTTTCGGGCCGAAGACGGTCCGATCTGACCGTCGGGTTCCGTTGTCAGCATGGTTTTACCCTAAGAGTTTCTAAAACTATGATTTTGGTCTATAATGCACACCGTTAATGTGCTAATTGACACAACAGATCTAGCTAGACTAGTCTACTTCCTATTGTGGCAAAGTTATTCCCTTCGAAGTTTTGATTCACCATAAAGGAGGGTGATGAAAACATAACATTTGAAGTGTTAAGGAAAGTCATAAATTAAGTGAAATCAAAGGTAAAGAAAAGAAAAATCAATGTACAACTAAGACACAAGAGTTCAAAGTAGAAAAAGATGAGACAATAGAAGATTTACCCCTTGAAGAGGTGGTTCACGAATCGGGTGAGGGTTATTAAAAAGTGATTCCGATTTCAGTACCTTTTTCATTCTTAATCTTATACATAACAAAAGCCTGACGGGATTTAGGGTTAAAGTTATAATGTGTTCGTTAGGCCCGGCTCCCATAGGAAGAAACGCGAAACGTCTCACGCCACACGTCACCTGATCACATAGGCCTAGTCATGCTCTGTTCGCCAGTGGACATAAGACTATTTGACAATATGGATTCCTCCGATGAAAACAAATTGGTTGCATTATTGTTATTGAGAAAGAGAATGAAACGGGGAGAGAATGCAGCTTGTGGTGCCGTGAGCATTTTCTATTCAGAAACACACAATTGATGAAGCACAAAAATGAAACATTGTTCTTCAGTTACTTAAGAATGTCATGAACTTATGCCGAACTTAACACACGTTTACACTACAGTGTGTGGGTTGTAGAGAACCAATATTAGCTTTTAAAAAAATTAGTCTTGGCTCTCAGGTGAGTTTGAAATTAGTTTAAAAACATCTTAGCAATAACAACAACACGACTGGAAAATAAAAAAAACAGAACCACCACAATCTTTACCACCAAAACAACAAATACAACAACGGATTAAACACACTAGGTTTTTGGTTTTTTTTTTTCAAATGATAACGTATTTTCATTTTTATTTAAAGAAATATATTTGGCTATTGGGACAGCCAAATCCTGGACTTGAACATTTTTATCGGAAAGCACCAGTGGCTCACACGACCTAAGTTATGTTCATTCTACTGAATCTGCTCCTTTCCGTACCGAAAAGAACCTTCACTCTGGCGATCGACTCTGCGCCGTAGAATAATAATTCTCGACCCGGTTCTGATACAAATGTCGTCAATGCTTGGTTTCATTTCGGGGGACTGGAATTGAAGATTTCACGAGCGAACCGCAAAAACCACTGACGTATGGCAATTTAAAAAAAAAAAACAGTAGTAGTACCTTATTTCCAGATTCTAACAATAAATCTGTTAGCCGGCAACTGCACTATATCATTTTCTCATTTATCATTGAATCGGGTGGGCTTGTCTGAAGTGTATCTCATGCTTATAATATATAGAATATAGTGTATACTTCTGTTTTGTTTTGTTCTTTTTTGTTGTTTGACATCGGTCAAATGGGTAAAGAAGTGAGCGCAGAAAATTGCAAAGAAATAGTCGAAAAATGTGAGGCCGACAATCCAAAATACAAACACAGTACTGAAAATGAATAGTCTACGTATTATTGATCTATCACTTTGATGAGGAAACAGAAATTCATCTAAGTACATCGGTCGTGGTAAGACGACCACCGCCTCAAAAGTTGTATTATTTTACGTGTGCCAAAGATCTAAGGCCGGCCTTCCATAGGACGGCACACGGCTCACGACATGTCGGCACGCGAGGTGCGACAGGTCTTGACCCCCCTCACATGGGACTGAGACGCGACACGTGACAAGTCAGAACGGCATAGGCAGCCACACTTCCTTTCGTCAGCATGGATTCTTCTGATGAAGATACTTTGATTGCGCTAACATTGCTAATAAAAGAATGGCAAAACAACCTTGTGTTCAGAAATGTTTCACATTGAATGGAAATAAATTGGTCATTCTGAAATGTTAACCATTTTGACTGTGAAACCTGTTTATATCAAAATCAATAGAATAGCGTAAACTGGGG
>JAWQUT010000452.1:154543-234713 GCA_033807755.1 Ellobium chinense
TACTAGGATCAGGCCTCATCTTCGCGCTACCCAGTCGTGGACGGGAGGGGGTACAGGGGGAAGGGATGAAGGGGGACAGGATGTGTCGTGTCGGGCTGCCCGCGGTGTAGGTAGGGGTGAGAGGGGTGACCTTACTTGCATTTAGTCGGGAGGAGGTGGAGCAGGACTGAGTAAGATGGCTGTTGAATTTGAACACAGACACCAGACCGCAAAATGTTTTAAGATATTAATCAATCATATGTGAGGATTAAAGAACACTAATGTAACCGTCATGTGTAAGCCAGAATATGCCAGTGTCAGGCTTTATCTCTTTGTTTTATAAATACAGCTTACTTATTAAGAGGAAACGGTCGGCCGGTTGCAAACGCACCTGTTTGTTATTGCACTCATTACAGAAATGTGATCATCCCCACAGCGTCAAAAGCGAATCCGCCATCCAGTGTCGTGGTTCTCTCTTACCGTCATCAATCCCGTCAAGATAGGTGGTAAAGTGTACAGACTGATGTAAACATTTAGCTGTATTAAAATGAACTACATTATTGAAGACCTCTTATAGAATTTAGTGGCTAGTCTATATTCTTTTCATTCAAACAGTACAAGTGGAAATTCCAGAAATATTTCCCCTCCCCTGGGCCTCGAATTCAGTTTCGGATCCATCGAATCTTAGCTCTGGAGTCGAATCCGGATTCGAAGCTTATAGGATCAAATCTGCCAAACCCTTAAAAATCAACCTTTCAGAAAATTAGGCACCATGTGAGAAAGTATTTGTATTTGAAAGAGATTTGTACAAATAATTGAAGAGCGTTTTTCCAAAAGGCACTAAGTCCACTTTCGTTGAAAATTTAGCTAAGTGTTTCACATCAAGGCATTCCTACTCTCTTTTCAGCCTGTGATTTGCTGATGCTTCAAAACAAGCTTAGACCACATTAAACAAGCTGGTAAAATTGCCGTTTTTTCTAAAGGGGTTAAGTCCAAGCTCTCTGGCTTTCCAAAACGCGATTAGTCCTCGCGCATGCACCGTATCGGTCACTTCATCGAGTCGGAGTTTAACTATAGAATCTTCTTGTTGTGAGGATGTTAATTAATTTTTGAGGCTTGGAATACTCTGAATTTAAGAAAATAATTGACAGACATGGTATGTTTATCTCAGAAAGCAGATATTTAAATTTATTTTGAATATAAAGAGGGCGACTACTTGCATCTGGTTCGCCCATCTTTACAGGACTTGGTCCCTTTTAAAAGATCACTTATTTTAATACCGGTAAATCTAAAACCTGGCATTTTGTTGAATAGAACCTGTCTGTCTGTTTTCAATGATTACTGCACAAGTTTTAATTATTAATTTTTTTTTTTGTAATTGTTAATTGTACATTTTTTAAAAATCTAAATGTAGACGAATCCATACACACACTATTTCTCTCTCACGCTCTCCCATTCACACACACACTCTCTCTCACACATATGCACACATCAATCAATTAATTTAATTTCAAATATATTTTATTACAAGACAATGTCATCAGTGAACAAAATATTTACCTCAATAATGTCAATGTTTCAGAAGGAGCTAAGTCCATGGACTTGGAGCGTTTTGCAGAATCGCACAATTTGTCAACAACATTATTTAATATATGAGTTTACAAAGATCTCATTTAACATGTCTCTAAAGTTACTCTTAAAATACTCTTACTTTATGTGGAGAGAGGAATTTGACATTTAATTCCATCCGTCTTTCACTTAAAATTTGTTTCTACTGACAAAAAATGTAAATTGGACTTAGTGCGTTCTGGAAAAACGCTCTTCAATTGGGTGTTCACTTCCCTTTTTCTTCCTTTTGAGAAAAAAAAATGCCATAATCAAAGAAAAACTGAAGAATATAATATAACAAGAAGTCAAAAACCGTACGTGCCGATAACCAGGAGGACCGGTCAAAGGGAAGCAACCAGTGAAAAGAAAATCGTGAGCTAGTTCAACCAGGAATTGTTTCCCATCCATTTCGGTCTATAATTTTCACGAGTATGTCCCTTCGATCATAAATTTTGCAGGTCTTTGACTAGTTTGACACGTATTGTTTTTTCTTTTGACCCTATTATTAACATTTTGTGTTATTCCAAATATACCACTGTGATTTGGGGAAATTTCTTCCATGAAGGTTAAAGTACTTCTTTTGCCCGATCTTTAAACGGGAAGAAAAAGGGGGGTCAACGCCCAAAATTTTTCACAAATGTCTTTTGAAAAAGATCACCTCAAATTCTGATTTGGTTCCAATTTTTCATTTGGCTGGTTTTGACCGCGTGCGAATACATAGGCCTACACATTTTATTTTTTTATCGAGAAGGCTTAAATTGTACCTGGAACTATAAAATTGGATGCTTTAGTTAGATCACAGGCCATTTTACACATTTCTACACCCTAACACTGGCTGACAGGACCCCAAAAAAGGGGGATTTTATATATTAGCGGATTAATTGGGTTGTACACAATCAGTGATTTGCCCTTCTAATAGGTGTCTCAAACCTGCAACACTTCGTCTTCTCTTTCGCTCGCGCGCTCTCTCTCTCTCTCTCTCAGACAGACAGACAGACAGACAGACAGACAGACAGACAGACAGACACTTAATCACTCTTTCTCTCTCTCTTTCTATGACTTTCTCTCTCTCATTCTCTCTGTTTTTCTCTTTCTTTTTCTCTCCCTCTTTGTCTCCTTCCTCCTCCCTCTCGTTCTTGTTCACTCTCTCTCTCTCTCTCTCTCAGACAGACACACACACACACACACACACACACACACACACACACACACACACACACACTCTTTTTCTCTCCCTCTCTCTTTCTGTGACTGTCTCTTTTTCTCATTCTCTGTTTTTCTCTCTCTTTTTCTCTCCTTCATCCTCTTTCCTCCGCCCTCTCGTTCTTGTTCACTCTCTCTCTCTCTCTCTCTCTCTCTCTCTCTCACTCTCTAACACACACAAACATACACAAACACACTTGCACACACTTACTCACTATTTCTCTCATTTCTTTCTCTGGTTATCGTGGTGGTGGCTGTGGTGGTGGTAGTGCTGCTGCTGCTGCTGCTGCTGATGATGATGATGATGATGAAGCTGATAATGATGATGATGATCTAAAAGTTATGATATTCTCAAAGAAAAATAGCAACGTTGAACACACACATAATCAGAAGAAAAAAAAATCCAAATAAGACAGGAGCAGACAATGGTGGAAAGGAAACAACCGGTAAAATGATATTAAATTTTATAAGCTGGTACTTCCATGCTTTGTCTCCTATTTAATATGACTTCAATTTTCATGAGTACGTCCCTTCCACCATAAATTTTGCACTAATTCATTCCCTCTCTCTCTCTCTCTCTCTCTCTCTCTCTCTCTCTCTCTCTCTCTCTCTCTCTCTCTCTCTCTCTCTCTCTCTCTCTCTCTCTCTCTTTGTGTATCCACGAGATCAGCAGTGACGTTGTTAAAGGATGTGAAGGTGATACTGTCGCTAGCCTTGTTGCTGTTGATACACTGACCAAGAAAGTGATAGTTATGGTACAGCAGTTAGGTAAAAGTGGTGGTGGTTGTGTCTTAGCTCGACGACGGTGTCCCAACCACCAATTCTGTGTGTGGGTGTTTGTGTGTGTGTGTGTGTGTATGTGAGCCTCTGTGTGTGTGTGTGTGTGTGTGTGTGTGTGTGTGTGTGTGTGTGTGTGTGCGTGCGTGCGTGTGTGCGTGCGCGCGTTAGTGTGTATATATGTGTGTGTATGCGCGTGTGTTTATGTGTGTTTGTGTGTGTGTGCGTGTGTGTATGTGTATGTGTGTGTGTCTGTGGGTTTGTGGGTCTATGTCTATGTCTGTGGAGTGTGTTCGCGTGCTCGTCCGTTTTCTGTATTTAGGATATTGTTAATGATAATGGTTATATTGATGATGTGTTGGTCGTTCCTAGAGACAGAAAAAGAGACTGAGAAAAAGAATGAAAGAAAGAGAGAGAAAAAATAGGAATAAAGTCCTGCTAGATTGGTGTTAAAAAAAAAAAAAAAAGTAAAAAATTATGGAAATAATAAATGGGAGACAATTCACGGAAGCACTAATTCACCATTGTCATTTCACTGGTTGTTTCCCTTCGACCGTTTGCTGCACCTATCCCAAATTGTGTGGAACTTTTTTCGGATTGTACCCATAGACACCACTAATGTATCGTCATTACTGGTTCCCTCTGCGAGTATCACGACCATTACATCAGCAATGGCAACATCAGCAATTGCAACAGCAGCAGAGACATCACCAGTATCACCATCACTACCTACGATCATTACTACCATCACCACCACCACCACCACCACCATCACCACCATCACCACCATTACCACCATAACACCTATTGTTACGTCAACCAACACATCATCATCATCATTATAACCTTTATTATTAACACCATCCTTAATACAGAAAACGGATGCGCACGCAAGAGCACGCGCACTCACACAGACACGTATGCACGTACGCAAACATACACACATTCGCGCGCTCACATGTAAAATACGCACATACATGCAGACGCCCACACATGCACATGTAAGCTCTCACGCACGCTTCTGCGCGCAGACACACACAATATTAGTGGTTGGGGTCTACCCCATTATCAATGACTTGGATGAAACGAAACTCCGTGTGATCTTAGGAACACAAGCAAGAGAATGAGAGGAAGAGTGAAAGACAGAAAAAGAGAAAGAGACAAACAGGCAGACAGACAAATTGGTGTAAAATTTGTGGTCAAAGGAACATAATCGTTAAAAATGACCGTTGTAATAAATGGGAGACAAATCATGGATGCACTCGTTATTGTTGTTATTTCATTGGTTGCTTCCCTTTGACCTTAGCTGCTCCTGTTTTTTATTTCTTATTTCATGTTTCTGTTGACTGTCATCAGTTATCAGTAGCAGCAACTTCACCACCACCACCAACCCCCACCACTACCACCACCATCACTATCATCATTACAACTACCACCACTATAATTGTGTTACCCAAAATCGACGACCAATACATCACCTTCCTAACCTTTATATACACACTATCCTACATAGGATTTCTCTCTCTCTCTCTTTCTCTCCGTGAGATCACACAAATGATTTGGTGAAAAATTTAAGGTGGAAGGGACATAGTCGTGAAAAAATGAGGTCGTGATATATGGGAGACAAATCATGGATGCACCAGTTCACGACTGTCATTTCATTAGTTGTTTCCCTTCGATCGTTAGCCGCTCCTGTCTTGCTTGGAGTTGTTTTTTTTAAATTCCACTTTTCTATTTACCACTATGAGTTCTTCGTCGTTGCTATTTCTTTAAGAGTAGACTATATCACCAGGTTATGTCGTGTCGGGCCGCCCGCGACGTAAGGGATGGGGGATAAGAGGGGTGACCTTATCTGCGTTTAGTCGGGAGGAGGTGGGGCAGGACTGAGTAGGATGGCTGTGGACTTTTAACACAAACACCAGACCGCAAAATGTTTTAAGTTTTTTATCAATCATACGTGAGGATTAAAGAATGTAAATGTAACTGTCACGTGCAAGCCAGAATACCCCGATGTCAGGCGTTATCTCTTCGTTTTACAAATACGATACAGTGGGCAAACGCACTCATTACAGAGATATCATCACCCCCATTGCGTCACGAGTGATAAGCGAATCCACCATCCAGTGTCGTAGTTCTCTCCACCAATCCCGTCAAGCTAAGTGCGATATTGGCCTGATGGACACATGCGGGTGGCATCGAGCTGTATGTTTTATGATCACGTGTTATCTTTAGTCTATTGTGACAGGGTCGATTTCTGAAGGAAAAAGCTTTATGCGCTGGGAAGGAAGGAAGACAGGCATTACAGTATAAGACAATATGACATTGAGCTAAAAGAGAAAGAGGGAAGGGACAATTAAATATATCATTTCAAGTCACAGAAGATCCAAGTTACAAATGACCAATTGATTACCCTTTCTGATTCTCTAATCCCAAACCTATAATCTCATAGATTTACAATTTCACTAAAACACACACACACACACACACACATACTATTGTATACAGGGGGAAAAGCTTTCAACACAATGCGCATGGTAAAGCAAGATATATGGTTCCTGGGGTCGAATTAACAACACACACGACTGAAGGATCATTAAGATGATCTGGACTAATAATAAAACACAAACCGTAGTGCATGACTGAAAGTCACTGAACTAACACACACAGGATTGTAGGCCTATTTTGAAGATTTCTCTCTAAAACAGGCTGTGCACTTCAGAAAATTATTAATTTCCTTGTGAAGATTTTCTTAAAAAAGGTATTAAAACTAATGGCCATTGATACCAAAACGAACAAAGGCTGCTATTTTGAGACTTCAACACAAATAAAGTAGATATTCATTGAATGACTTTATGGATATCACTCAAAAGACAATCGTGATAACTTGTGTGAAAAATGCCAGTTGACTTTTTGCACGCTTGTTTCGTTTCTTGGATAACCAAGAAACTGAGACCTGAAAGTAACTGAAAAGTAACTAGTTACTGAAAAGTAACTAGTTACTTTTCAAAGTAAAGTTATTGTAACAGTTACTTTGCTTTCAAAAAAGTAAATTAATTGTAGCAGTTACTTTTCAAAGTTACTTTTAACAACCCTGTCTCTAGTGCAGTGGATTATCCGGCTGACTCAAAATCTGAAGCGAAATTCACCTTCCACGTGAATTAGTCTACAAATAAGTTCATTGTTTCCTTTTAGATGGGCTAGAAGCATTTTGCTCGGCTTTGTCACACACGAAACTCTTTATCTTTTGGCTGTCCAGCCAAAATACTTTCCACCGGGTAGTTTCACAGTTTGATGTTTTTATGATGGCGTTTACGGTTGACCTTGATACAAACATATCATCAGCAGTCTTTAAGTTTTGTACAGCACTGATGTCACTTGAGGAATGATGTCATCCTAGATGCTTTTGTAGATTTGTAATGTCTCCACGCTCTTTCCCTTTAAAAGTTATAATGCAAATCTACATTGCACTTCTTAAAAANAGACTGTCCAGATAGCCTAGATGACCTACCTCGACCACCATGATGTAAACATTGTGTTTCTAAGTGGAAACATGCCAGGTACTAGCTGCCTATTAAGGTCTTTGACACCTATTGTTTTTTCTTCTTCTGGCCCTATTAACATTTTGTGTTATTCTACATATACCACTGCGATTTGGGGGATTTTCTTCCATGGAGGTTAAAGTACTTCTTTTGCCCGATCTTTTGATGGGAAGAAAAAGGGGGGTCAACGCCCAAAATTTTTCACAAATTTCTTTTGAAAAAGATCACCTCAAATTCTGATTTGGTCCCCAATTTTTCATTTGGCTGGTTTTGACCGCGTGCGAATACATAGGCCTACACATTTTATTTTTTTATGTAGAAGGCTCAAATTGTACCTCAAACTTTAAAATTGGATGCTTTATTTAGATCACAGGTCATTTTATACATTTCTACACCTTAACACTGGCTGGCAGGGCCCCAAAAAGAGGGATTTTATATATTAGCGGATTAACTGGGTTGTACACAATCAGTGATTTGCCCTTCTAATAGGTGTCACAAACCCTTAGCATGTAAACACAGATACAGAGTACATTTTTTTTAATCCTGATTATTCTTCTCTAAGGGTACGTGTATTATTATGTATTTTTGTTAATAAATACACTTTTGGTTTTTTCCAAAGTTTACATAATCCATGGTCCTCTGTATTTATTACAATCTCCGTAATTCTTGTACGACATTGATATCACTGAAAGATGAGATCTTTATGGAAGCTTTGTGAGACTTCCAGGCACTTTCATACATATGTGCAAAGCGTATTTTCTTTCCTATTCTAATCGTCATGCTCATTCCACATTTGCCTAATACTGTAAAACACTTTTTGAAGTTCTGAGAAATCTAGCACTCAGATTACAAATTATGATGATGTCTGTGGATTGACGGTCACATAACAGGCCTACTAATATTGCTATGATTCTTTTATCACATTCTCTCCTATCTGTTCACTGAAGAGGTAAAGGCACTAATTACTGAAAAGGACTATACTGTTCCTTCAAAAACAGAAACAGTACATTCAATTAAGAGCACAGATAGAACTTACGTATCTTAGCCTGTCATCTGATAATTTGTAATCAGTTTACCTGACTCATCCAAAAAAAAAAAACCAAAAAAACACAAGACATGACACAGGAACGAAGTAAACAAATAAAAAGGACAAAACGCCTGAGTTGAAGAGAGAAAAAAAACATGTTATAAATTTATTAGGCAATGCAAACTTACAGCTGTATGGTCCAAATTTATGAGGCAAAACATAATACAAAATCAAATTTATGCTTACGTAAAAGTGCAGTGAACACAGATGACATGAGATAGGAGCAAACTTAAGGGACACAAGGGATAGGATTAGGAATATTAATATACATAATGAAGTCTAAAGATGAAAATTCACACTTAAAAAGTGCCCCCACCCCCTCCCAAAGCAAAGTGTAATCATGACCTAGGAATAAACCCCTTCCCCTTTCAACTCGCCCTGGTGATCCACATAAATTAACAAAATGACCAAAGTGTGTTAATAAACAAGATCTTCATACCACACAAGATACATTGTGTGATATTATCACTATGAACTGAAGGCTTGATAACACCACACCAGTCAATTGCATATAGTGTACAATATTTTTGTAACTCTTCAACTTTTTTGGTTTCAATTGCAACCAGATCTAACTATCCTTATAGAGGAGAACTGGAAGTGAAGTATCATTAAATAAAAAACTTCTGCCAAGACATTCATCATGTTTTTGTTTCTTGCTCAGTGATGGTAAAAATCATGATCTTTACAGTGATGGTGGAAAGGTGGAAAATGGCCGCTAAACTACAATAACTTTGCCAAAGTCAGGAGGGCTGATAAGTCTGGGTGTGCAGTCAGAAACCAGGAAAAAACATGTCGTCTTGTTTTCATGAAAATCATCTTTATCCTACCACAAGCAGCAAATTTCGCGATGAACAATCATTGCAAAATTATGATGCAAGAAAAACTTGAATGACTGGGATAATAATGATCCTTGACAAAGGAGTTATTTCCCTTCAATAAGCAGCTCACGAAAAAAAACTGAGTCAAATAGGTTCCATCAGCAGCTCCAGAGCTCCGATATTGAATATTGAACACTTTGGACTTCAGCTATTAGTATTACTGTGGCCACCCACATTAAAAAAAGCCAAAAGAAAATATGACCAAGCAGGTCAAGTGAACTCTTCTACATTTTTATTTTCTCAACATGATCTTTTTGACACATTTGCCACTTACAATGGGATCTGAGGGTTGTGAATCTGGAAATCTGGCGCATGCTGGGATTATGGCACCGATGTAAACATATAACAAAAGATGAAGTTAAATCTATCAAAACAATGTAATATTCACTATTGTACATTACAAGAAAGTGAAGGTAAGTCTTATGAGAGAAAATGAGGCCAATATGGTTCAGCAATCAGACAATGAAAAAAATGATTTCAGTATGGTTACAGCACGAAGTTAACAACACCATATGCAAAAAAAAATTTGATTTTAATTTGTTTTACACTCACAAATTCACAGTACACCAACCAGTTGTTCACCTATTTATTATACTGGTTGCCTAACTGCTTAAAGTTAACATTATTTTTTACATCTTTAGACTCGAACTTGATAATGGTACTATATACTCTTGGTACTAAACTTGAGCCGAAATTGCTAAATTTTTTAGTAGGACATCATTTTGAAACACCTGAATATTTTTTTCTTTAAATTTCTACCCCATTTTTTGGCATCCAAAATGCAAGAGTATTCCTAAAAATCTATGACTATGACAGTTGGCAGGTCTGCATTTCAAAAATGATAAAATGCCCTAATTGCAAGTCATTTTTACTGTATAGCAGGCAGCATAGTGATGTTTCAAGATCTCAAGTGGTTTTCATCTTAAGAAAACACATAAGGCAAGTCGAGGATAGATGTATATAACTACCAACAGTGGACCAATGCTGTAGTAAAGTTCAAAAATTTATACTGAGGGCAACTGTCATATTACAGGCTTCATGTTACTTTTCCATGACAAAAATTAAGGATCTTTTAAGACTACTTCTTAGCAAATCTATTTGCTGCCTGGTCAGAGTATGAAAAAGTAATAGAAAATTGGCAATCACAGCATACAGGAAATGGTGGAATGGCACCTTTTCATCTCTCCAGATATTTTTTGCATTGTTTTACTTTATTTCAGTAACGTTATTAAAGTTGTAACTTTCGAATACCCATTTCTGATAGCAGCACAGTATAAAGATCCTTTATCAAAAAAAAAAAAAAATTAAGAACATTTGGGACTATTGAAAGATTCAGAAACATTTTTTTCCCCAAAAAATTAAGCACTTATTAAGGACCGTAATATTTCTAAGAACCATTAAGGAACTCCTCTCAAATCCTGTACTAGATATTTTCCACAACCCTACAAGACGTTTCTAACATTGAAATCCTCCCTCCTCATATTTATTTTGGCTCAGAGGCTGATTTGCAAGCCTACAAATACATGTATTGTGCTTTGTTATATAACAAGTATTATACACGACTCAATATAATGCAAAAAGAAACAAACAAAAAAAATATAATTTATGGAGTGAAATAAGGCATAAACCATAAACCAGGTGAAAGTAACTGGCATTAATGAATCCTAAAACCATCGTATCTCACATATAACCATCTATTTGTCACCCAAGTTTAAGACTCCATAAATCCAGCACATAAAACGAAACATGCACTAATGCTTGTTCTGTAGATTGTCCTAAAAAGGGTGGGTAGAGGTAGTCCTGTAGACTATGCCACAAGAGGGAAGGATATCTTGTAGCTTGCAACCCCAAAATAGTGGTTTTTAATGCAAAAACTTATTTTAAAATAACATTCAGAAATTCCAATATTATTTCTTGCTTACCTCCTTCGTTTGCACTATATTCTCATGCTGTTTTCCTTTCTGTTGCTTTTGTGCACATCAGTCGGTGTGACCCTACTGTAACATTGTCATGCAGACTTTCAATGAGATTTCTCTTTTCTTTTGTTGCATCTGTTGCTTCGTTTCAGAATACTGTATCAAATTTTCACATGGTATCTTAACAAAAACTCAATTTTATGTTAATAAGTATAGCATACCAGTCAAATTACAGTATTATCAACCCAGAACAATAAAAACTTTGCCCACAGATTCACTGCATGCCTTTGTTGTAAAGAAAAACTGTTATTATCAAAAAAAAAAAAAAAAAAAAAACNAAAAAAAAAAAAAAAAAAAAAAGCACTGCATTACTTCTCCAAAATCAGCAAACTGAAATATGGTAAACTTTAGTAAGAAATAAAATCATGCTGAATACTGGCTCAGTCTTCATATCATGGTGGAGCATGATGTTCAAACATGTTTGGGGCAAATCCACACATGCTTTTTGCCGCAATCTGCATACGTCCACATGCACACCTGTGCATGATTACCTAAACTGGACAAATATGATTTTCAGCAGGTGAATTTTAGCCGCTTTAGAGTTTACTAGATAAAGGATTTCTGCCATTGACAGGTCATACTCTTACTGATGGGACCTATGTTTTACAATCTGTAACATCAGTTACAGAGTTAAAACCCATCCTGCTAGTTTGCAGCTCAGTTTAGGTTAATGATGTGTGAATAACATTCCTTGAATTATATTGTGAAATATAGCGCCATATGATTGCTGCAACATGTCCCAATAGGGATAATAAAACCATATTACAACTAACTTGCATACCTGGTCATACATCTCATTTCTCATCCATTGTTTACTCTCACTTCTAACATTCCACTCTTACACACACTGATGTCTCATGGTTTGAATGGATTATTCACAGTGCAAAAATCCTGACAACTGATATCTGACACTCTCACTTTCTAAACATGTCACTCAGAAAACTAGCGTACTATTCTCATAAACAATCCTCCAGACAAATATAGACATAAAATGTTTACGGCATGCACAAACTTGATGAATCTTCTGAGTGATAGTACCGCACATCACTATGGGGATATATGTTGCCAGGATCCGACAAGGGAACTTTGCCTGTCACACGATCTCTTTCTGCCCGCTCATATGCCAGATCCTGAGCTATTCTTTCCTGAATTTCTTCAGATATTTTTGGTGGGGCAGGTGGCTCTGGTGCTGCTGCTGCTGCAGGCTGGTCTTCCTCCATCTTCTCCTCTCCATCCTGTGCAGTTTCTTCATTGCTGTGCCAAGGTATGGTAAAACGCGTGACTCTGACTTCTGATGATAGGATATTTCTGATCAGCTGTTGGAAGACATGCAAATAAAAGTTAGTCATGGTCATGATGTGGATATTGACCATATGAAAAACATCATGTGACTATCATGATGACAGAGAACAAAAAGTTTCTGCAAAAGAAAGTCAAACAGTTCACCCAGACAGCTCTCTACTGGGTTACATTTTATGTAAACTGCAACAGGACCTCAGAATTTATTATTCAAAGCACTTACATGATTTTGCCAGTTGGTCCAAGGAAACTGCTGACAGAAGATGAAGCAGCTTTTTGGCGGTACAATGTTGGTGTAGAATTTAGAAATGCTCTAACAAAATATTTGTACAAGTTAGTCCAAAATATTACACCTTGTTAGTTTTTGTCGCAAAAGAAAAAATTCTGGAACACATACAACTTATAAAGTTGAATTCCATCAAAAATGTTACACAAGGCAGGTTTAACAGAACTGTCTCAGTCTGCCAAATCCAAACGGAAAACTTCTATTGTACTGAATTCAGTTTATGTTTATCTGAAAAAATGTTACAGTGAGACAGATGAAGCATTGGTTAGATACACAATGAAGCAACAAAATCTCATGGAGCATTTCTTAGGTTTGTATATAAGAAAAATAATTCTAATTTTAACCAGTCTAACCAAATCATACTACTGATTCAATAAAAACAATGCATGCGTGAACAAAATGTGATAAAAAAAAATTGATAATGCTTTAACGACATATATACCTTATTGTACTGAATTTCAGCTGGGGGATTCTCCTTAAGTTCTGGATCATCATACTCATTGTTGACATAATATCCCACTCTTATGAACTCCTTCCCTCGGTAGGAGCAGGTTAGCAAGACAACTGTCACCCCCATCACATCATCTACTGGAATCTTCTTCACATCTGGAGGATCAGCCTGAAAAGATAGCAAGGTTAACATTAAAATTTGCAAATAAAATGCATTTAGTGGAAGTTTGATGTTCAGCCTTAAATATTACTGTGTATACCTTGTTATTAAGTATGCTTTTTTTCACATGCACAAATTCATTATTATTCTTTCATTTCATTATTGATGTGGGCCTCGATTATAAAGTATATTAATGTCAATAATAAGTATACTTTTTTCATACACCAAGGGCATACATAATATCAAGCTTCTTCTTGGCCTGCTGTATAAGGGCCTAGGATATAAATGGCATGCGATGCAAAATTTAAATAGTGGAAAACTGCCAAGACTGTTTGGGAGCTATGCCAGTTACTCTGGACTAAAATACTACTTTTACAGTGTGAATATTATTACTAACAACAACAATTACAAACATACTATTGGTATTATTACTCCTAATAATGTTGACCTCATATGACACCCCAACAAAGAGGGAAAAAAGAGAGTAGTGGAAAATTAACATCCTTGATGGGCACAGGCACAATTTAAGTATAAAACTTCAGTTTAGACTTTCGGGTGATGGTCATCCAGGAACAACATGGGAGGCTTATTGGCAAAATTACTGTTGCAGCTCATGATAAAAATCATTAAATGACATATTTTTGCGCAGGCTGGCTGCAACTGGGCAAGGAATCAACAAGATAATTAATGTTCCAACTTTAACATTGGAGTGAAGCAGATCCATTATTGTATCTATACTCACCATGATTATATTATACAAGTTTCTATATTCCATCCCTGTCATATATCATATATTTTCACTGTGCGGTCTCCATTTTGTGGCTAGTATTTGTAATAAGAATGGCAAGTTCCTCTCATCCATTTCCAGACTTTAGCTAGTGTGGTCAGAATTCCAAGCTCTATGAATGATACCAGGTTCGCTTTCCTGCATCTCAGATTCCATCCCCGTCCCCTCCCATTTCTATTTTTTTTTTTGTGTTTGATTTACTTGCCTCTAATCACTGAACCTGAAACATGTGACAGGCTCATCTTGTCCTTACAATGCTATGAAGAAAAGATACAAACATAATGACTTCCAAACACCCTTCTATCCCTTCCCATTTCAAAGTTTATGCTAAAATATAGTCTTTTGTGAAAGGGGAAGTTACTATAGAAATGATGTTTCATACCTGCATATCAGAAGATAAATCATGTCCCTTGGAAATAATTCATCTTATATAGCAATTCAACTTGTATGGTAAAACTGCTCTGTCAAAAGGGTCAGAAAGCTTCATAAAGCAATTTACTTTTGAAATTAAAATGATAACAGCATGGCTTTTGGTAGTTCTCAAATAGTATTTTTTTTTTTTTTGATTTCCCAGTGAATATAATATCCACAGCCAAGCTGTAAGTTTTTTTTTCTTAAAATGATTACCAGCATGCATGTTCTTTCATGAAAAACCTAGACAGATAACTTTTAACTATGGCATAACCATATATTGTACCTCGAATACAAACATGTGCTTCCCTCCAGGGACTGGTCCCACCAGGATGGTGTCTAACACTTGGTCATGCTCCATGCTTTCTGCCGAGCCAACATAGATTATTCTCCATTCCAGATCTAAAGAAGAAACATAAAATACATACTGACTATGCTTTAGTTCATATGAGCAAATACGAAAAGCTTTTTATGGAACAATCCACAGGGATCAACTCATCTGAAGGAAAAAAGAAAAGAAAAAACTATTGGTGGTTTTTTAACTCTGGATAACCCTCATCTGATGAACTAATAAGAATGGACTAAACTAACAGCATATTATTCACCACTCAGGAATCTTGAAAAATGAAGAACTCTGCATGGTATATTTTTCTTCTTCAAAGATGACAATTCTAAGCATTTAGAGTAACGCACATATGACCATGTCAATTGTCATCCTCTGGAATAAAATGTTTTTTTCTGAAATTAATACACTTTAGGGGCAGAGAAACCATTTCTTCTATTATAATTCTGGATTAAAGGCAAGTGACAGATAAAGATCTGAGAGCAAAGCACTTTAAGTAAATTAAGTAGATACTGACAGATTTAAAATGTTTTATATATACAGTCAACTCCGCTTAGTTAATCGCCCTTCCTTGGGATCACGGAAAAAGTGGGCGATTAAGCGGAGAAGGTAATTTCGGTCATATTTTTGGTAATGGGGTTAAATTTCTTTGATGTTGTCATTTAATATCGTGCACTGACACCTTCTCGTCGCCGTCGCCAGTCTCAGGACAGACTCGAGTCTGACGGGGTTGTAGCGCACAAAATGTTTGATCTCCGCTGTCTCTTTCATTGGTCACATCACAGTAGCCCAGCAGACAATAAGGAGTAGGATGGCACGGTCGGGATAGACCGTTCATTCACATGACACGTTCTCTGATCTAACCGAAATCCACCAGACAGTCGCAATCACGGCATGGGGGGAGGAGACTATACTACGGCTTTCGGCGCATTAGCATTATCGAACAGGCGAATGCAGTGATGCGTAGCGTGGGACGAAGGGGGACAAGGGGAGGTGGGAGGTGGGGAGGATAGGCTTATCACACCTATTTCGGGGTGGCAGCTGTCACTCAGTCAACCGGTCTGCCATCCGTTGCGTAGTTAAACCGTCTGTGTACATTATTTGTTTGTCAGCTGTAACCCTTCAACCGCTGATCTTTGAATTCACGGGCGCTGAAGAGTGGTCGATTATCCGGAGTGAGAGGCGATTATCCAGTGACTTTAATAAAGAAAAAAAATTGGTCCCCTAGGAAACGAGGCAATTAAGAGGAGGGCGATTAAGCGGAGTCGACTGTATATAGTTTTAGGTTTAGTCATATTTATCTTTTGGAATATTGGTAATACCCTCATTTATCCCTAAATGAATTCTTCTCTTCTAGTATAGTGCTTTGCTTTGCTTTCCATCCTCCAGTAACATATTCCACGTTCTTAATGTATTAGGATATATAATGAGTACTGTCAAAGTTGAGTATATATAGCATGGTGGCCTCGTTCCGTGTTACATTACATAAATTGTACTGTAAGCTAAATGATTTACTCAATAGGTGTTCAGTAAAAGTAGTTAACCTGCTTTAGAAAAGGTGGTAACATGTCAAAAGTGAAAACAGAACCATTAACGGAAAGACAAAAAACCTCAAGTAGTCAGATGTCAATCCTCTTTTCATTATATCTGACCTTTTACCCGAGTACTTGTTAGTTTGATAGCTTGTGGCAATGGTGACTGATACTGATAGATGAATTCCAGTACAAATGACACCAATGAAACAGCCTATAAATTGCTACCCAGTCTCTGGTAGATCCAAGAACAGTCTCTTCACTTACTAAAGTCTCGTTAGTTGAGATTATGTGTGGATTGTGGTCGAGTAGAAATAACCTCACTGTTTCATCTCAATTTCAGTTCACAATTAATTTATATGAATTAATCTCTTCATTAATACTAAAGCAAGATACATTAATGACAGAAAATACTTGTGACCAAACTAGAGTCTAGATCTCAATTCCAACTGTTTTTGCTACACATAACAAAGAAGACTGAATGAACTGAATCACAGTGAAAAGCAAAAATAAATTTACACTATCTAGATCTTACGATTATCCAGTATACAGGTTTAGACGTTTCTTAGTAATCTTAGACTGGTCACTGAATCGGTGCTGTCATAAGAGAAGGTCACAGTGAATTAATTAAGTGAAGCATTTGCTGAACAAGAAATTCACCCCAATGAACTGACCAGTTCTATTAATTCTAACAAAAACACTTTCAAGGTCATCATCTTTACTGTTGTAATCTAGGCGTGGAGCAGAAGACTATCAATTAGTCTACACACCATTTTACATATCAATCATTCTATTAGCTACATATCAAATAGTTTGGCTTTCTCTCATGACAGCATTGATTCGATGACTGTCTATGAACAGTGTCGTCACTGTCAGTATCATAGTAAGTTTAAGTTTAATATTATTACTGCACGGTAATAAACACCAATAATTTCACATTATCATAAGTTGTCTATTACTATTAACAGCATTTCTGATACATTTGCTCGTCATTCACAATCACAGGGAGCTGCCCCTTCAACTCAAACTGAAAGGCACTCTAACAACAGCAACAATGGTGACAACCAGTGGAACACTTCACAGATCCTACTTTTTAGCTTGTCATTCTCTTGAGTCTAGTCTAGTCTAGATATATCATGGTTGCCAACTATTCAAGGGCTCCAGGCCTGAAATTTTTTTCGCCTGCCGCAGGTCAATGTAACGTGCCATACTTAGTGGCCAGGGAAATACGCCCATAAATCATACCCTTCTTTCTTACCCCCTCCCTCTATTACATTAAATTAATAACAACAGCATTTATCATTAAAGTACTGGCTAGGCTAGGACATTGCAGGAAACTTTCACAAGGCAAGGCTTGCATTTTCAGATAAAGTATTTCAAATATCAGTGACATACAATGTCCATATCATATTTATATAGACTATTTACATGTTGGGGAAAACCGGTCTATTGTTTGGTTGCATCAGCACCATCATCCGTACAAGAGCATCTTGCCGCAGTGGACACACCATACCACCCCAGGTTAAAACGGCTTCTCTAGCCACTGGGCTGACTGGGATCATGGCCGGCCTAAATCGTCAAGTTCTCGTCTCCACTCCCATCGCCAGGCATTGCTACGTTTTGGGTCCTGTTTGTCTTTGGCAATAGCGCGTGCATCACCAAAGTTTGCATATCCTGATGGCATAATGTGGACACTCAGGCAAACGGTCACACCTAGATCTAGAACTGCAACTGAACTAGAGCGGCGACTCAAAGTGGGATAAAATTATGCAGGCCAGTTTCGATTATAGATATTATGGAATCGGCAGCCAAAATCTGTCTAGATTTCTAACTTCAGGCAACTCGATTACTACTTAGAATCTGTATGTAGTCGTCCCTGTCAGGGTGTGTCGTAAGTAAAGGGCCGCTACTCTCAGAGAGGAAAAAAAAATGGGTTCTTCGTACGCGCCGTACTTCGCTAAATTCGCGTCGTTCACGGGCAGAATAACGCATTTTCCGCCCAGTCGTGCCGGTTTTCAGACCTGGTCCGGCTTCGACCGGCCCCGCCAAGCCGGAATTCCGGCCCAGGCCGGAACAGTTGGCAACCATGATATATATAGTCTAGACAAGTCTAATAGACAAAAATGGACAGTAGACTTGAGTAGACCTAGGTCTAGACTCTCAGTTGTCTGTTTTACTCTTTATCATCATGGGTATGGTATAAATTGGAGTGTGACTGTGAGGCTTCCTACTCTTAGTCTTACCTCTCTCTCTTTACGTCAGTTGTACAATAGATCTAGATCTTAACTGCTTAGTAATAGGGGGTACCGCGCACATAGGCTAAACCGGTGAACTCGACACGCACACGCTTTCTCCGACTTCACACACCAATTACTCAATGACCATTCGGTCTATCTGCATAAATTTGGCATCAATGAAAAGCTCAGCCTTTCCCCGTCAGTTTCATATCAAGAACATTACATCTCATTGCGTAAAACATCATAAAAACCCCAGTTAAGGACCAAGGGGTAGGCGCCGGACTGTCTGCCTCGCCGTGGCACCCGAAATCACAGCTTGCGCGTACTGTGTTACATCTGGTGGCAATGTTTGAATGGAATTTTCCAGTGATGAAACTCATAATTGGTTCCCCAAAACCATGTGACTTAGAGGGATGAATGGACAGAGGTCACGTGGCAGTTTCCTCGAAGTTTCTACGTTGTCTATGAGAAAAGTTACCACGTTTCAAAGTTTTCGAAGCGATTTTTTAACGTCATCAATAACCAATTGCGCCGATGAGGACCGTGAAATTTAAGTTTATCTATTTTCCTCAATGATACTAATTTGATTAACGAGATTTCACAACGGTTTGTATGAGAAAACTAAATTTCCAACCCATGGTCAGCCTGATTTCGCCATGTTCCCTTTGCCTCAGTACAAGGGCAGGTCACACGCGTTCTTAGCAGCGTGTCAAATGTACACAATGCGAGATAGTGACACGCAGGGGTGTTTATTTGCCCGCTGCATTCGATATTTGCATTGTTTACGCCAAGAATGCCTTTGGAACTTTGCTATATTGTAATATTAATGAAACAGACTTATAAAAATTGAGTTCCCAGACTTCAAACTTTGCGATCCCGGTCTGGCTCCCCTGGCGAACGAGTGCACAGTCAACCAGGTCTGGCCGGGGTTGACTACGCAGTGGGGAGGTGGGGTGGAAGCAACGGTTTAGGTTATTTTCTGAGAGCATTGTTGCTTTTTGTGGTTACAAACTGATGGTGTTTGATATAAGCGATATCAGCTTTGAGAGCACCAGACTATTACTAATACATTTAGTTCAGTTCTCAGGCACATGTAGATCTAAACCAAGTGCCCTACACAGTGTGTAAACATTGTATCACGTTGCTAGTGATAGACTAGCAATCTGCTGGTGCTAGTTAGGCGTTAAGTAGGTCCAAACTGAATGCAGAGATAAAACTCAGCTTTGTAGTTGACAATTTTCCAGAATAAATATTCAGATGCTTTTATGATGCATTGGAGAACATGGATTTTTTACTTGTAACAGTTGTGTCTCGTCTCTGCAACCTCTTATGTTTTACATCAATTTTTTTCCTTACCATCTCACAGTATTTCTTCTTGAAAATGATTTGTAATTAGTAGTAATACAGGTTGTCATTCTGAGTCAGAAAATATACAGACTAGTTTTGTATACTTATTAGCCTATAATAAATAACGATACGGTTTAGCTTCTAAGTTGTCAAATCAGTCTTATCTGCCATCATGGCGGCCATATTGGATTGTGTAATCATGATTATTGTGTAACACAGTATAATCTGATAGTCTAGTTCAGAATATACAGATTACAAGAACATATAGACTAGTTTATATACTATACTTATAGTACCTAATGATAATGTCAGCGGTAAGGTAAGTATTTATTATTTATCCTATATCAAAGCATCAATTTATCCTCTTTCGGTGCCATTCTCTCTTCTATTAGTGTCTGTATTTTATGTTCACCAAAAACAGTGAAAATAAGATTCATAACTCTGAAACTAACCATCCGATTTACAAACTTTTTTTTTTCATTGTACTCAGCTGAATGAGCCCTATCTATTTATCTTCATATAAGACTTCTGAGATCATGTTAAATTTTTTGACGGTACCCCCTATTTGTAACGAATCGGAAGGCTCCTTTTTGTAACCCACAATTAGTCAACTGATGACTGAACAGAACAAGAACCAGGCAAAATGAAACGCAAAAGTGGATTTTGTACCTTCAGGAAGATCCTCGAGACATTCAAATGTTATTTCAAACTGAAAAGGTTTCAGGAATGATGTTGGATTGTTCAAAACTGTAACATCACAAATGTTAACCAAAGCCATAGCAAACGTAAAATGTTGCTGTAGTCTGTAGATTTAGTCTTTGTGTTTGCTGACACCACATAAATTCTGTCTTAATTCCTATCGCCGCGCCAACACTAAGAACAGTTCTATCGACCCGGAAAGCTTGCCAGCGCGAAAAACCCACAGATCAACTATTGGCACGGACTATCAGAAATCCCGGCAGAAATTTACGAACCCAACAGTGTACCATTTACAGATTTTGTAGATTTGTGAAGCTTTTACATACTTGCCAACAACTTATGGATTTATCAACAGCTAGAATCTCTCACACAATGTTTTCCATTTCACGAGATAAATAGCACAGCTAGTCTAAAATGACCGGTATTCGTGCCTTTAGACCACATCTTTTGGACTGTTTAAGACTATAGATCGGACAGCCGTATCAAAAAAAGAAAGCAAAGAACACGGGACGCGGGCTTGGACGCGGGCTTGGACGCGGGTATAGACTAGTATAGATCTATGCTTTCAAGTGGGATGGAGGAGTGGGTGTGGGGTGTGAGTGTCGATGATTTGGGTGAGAGGGACGACTTTCAGCTTACGAATGAAAAATTAACCATTTACTGTCGTGTCTCGTTAATCCAGACTTCAGGAAACTGGAACATCGCACCAGAACGCTTTTTACTCTATACATTTGTCACTGTGATAAGCTGGAAAAGATCGTGCTTCCAAATCTGAATGTGAAACTGGAAATGTCAGTACATATTTTGTGCTGCATTACACTCCAATGACCTGAACGAAAATCACGGGAACCACTGTTTGATTATAATTATGTCCACAGCACCCTCATTCCATTTACAATTTTATGAGTCTGGTGTATCAGGCTAAGCAATCCCTGCTCAACCAGTGGATCGCCTGGTCTTGTTGTTTATCGCATAGATCGATTAGTGCTTTCTATCATCAGGCCGTCTTTCTTACTTGTGATTTCAAACAAACAAAAGATTACAGGTAATTTACAAACTAAGTTACAGAGGCAAGCTATTGGGATCAGTGAATTCAAAGAATCAAAACATTGTTTTGCAACTTTGATCTTTTGCAGTGTAATAGGATAGATATGATCCTTCCTTTCTCCCTTCTCTTTTCTTTTTAGTTCTTTGCCCTTCATCTTTCCTTCCTTCTTTCCTCTCTCCCTTCCCTTCCCTCCTTTCCTTCCTTCCTTCCTTCCTTCCTTCCTTCCTTCCTTCCTTCCTTCCTTCCTTCCTTCAATAAACCACAGCATCATAAATGAATATTTTAGATAAAAATCATCTGAATGTTTCTACTGCTCGACCATATAATATGAATAAACGGTTACTACTTTTTTTCTTTTTCTATATCTTGATCCTATAATCCGCTATTTTTTTATTATTATTATTATTTTTTGATAATACAAATAATTACACCAAAAGTGTTCGGATTAACAGTATAAAAAAAGTATAGCTGTAGAAGAGAATATATTACAGGTGAAGTGGGAAAAAATAGTCAGCTAAGCTCATGTTGAAGTTGAGCGACCCTAATTCAGACTGCGTCAGTATTGTCAGCTCACATGTGAACACAGTTCGTACCTGCCAAGATTCGCAACTGAGAAAGAGAACTCGAATGCTGGTTTCGTCACCGAGAGATTAGTGGAGATTTTTTTTTTTTCAAATGCATTGAGTAAAATCGACGTAGGCCTAATATGCTGTGAATAGTTCTACTGGTTTTTCAGTCAGCCAGTTATTCAGTTCAACCATAACGTAATGGCAATGAAAAATACCAAACGCTTTATAAATTAATATGCAGAATATAAATTATTATTCCAAGCGTGTAAATTTCGGGGCTGTTCTAACTCTAACTCTCTATGCTAGTCTAGATTTCCCGTGATTAGATTTTTACTGTTACAGTAGCCTACTCTTTATAAAAGCCTTTCTCTCTTCTCTACATCCTTCTGTTTAATCCTAGTTTACCTTGTGGCTATCTTCATGGTCTACATTTACATAATTTTGAAGTTGTGGGAAACTAGCCATCATCTGTAGCAGTCGGGACAACCGGGAGCTATGAAAGGGCAGGGATGGGAGCGGTGGGAGGAGGCGTAATCTCAGGAAGTTTAATTAGAATTATCTGCCCATTGACATGCGCTATGAGTCAAAATAAACGCCATCTAAAAATCTTCATGGCTTATAGTGGACTGTTCCAATGATACTAGGAAGGCAAAATGTCGACTTTTGCAGACCACTTTTGGGTAAAATTTCATTAGCATCAGATTGTCAATGCGTCTCTTCAAGTGTGAAAAAGATATTTGAGGTTTTTTTTTTAGTTTGAGTAGGAGAACCAAATTGGTAAACTTGTGATGTGTGCGGTTTGCGGGTCGAAGTCTAGGTTCGTTGACCGCCTCAGGTGCGCTGAATAAAGAGAGGATCCAAACGTCAGTACCTGTACCAGATACCTCTCGAGATATTTAAATCACATGAGATCCAAACTGTTTGTAGTATGTGAGGCACGGGACATAAAGAAGAGATAAAATTTCAGTGGCACGAAGTGCTAGGCGTGGAATCCAAATACCGGAAGTGCCATTTTTCAGACACACCTCCCTCGACCCTCATCAAATCAATGAAATACTATACTGACTGGTCTCAGTAGTGTGCTTCTAATACTATTAGCACTCTCCTAATTATTTGTGCAAATTAGCAGCAGATAACAAGTGGAAAAATGTTTTGGACATTGCATATGATTATATTTGCAACTGGTTCCAATAGCATGCTGCATAGCATGGATAGTTGGCTGAGTTGGTCTAGACTAGACCTAGCTAGACTTACTCAGTCGTTGACTCATTGGCAATGTTGAAGGACAGCACCGCAACTATAATGATACTGTTCATTTAGTCATAGACAGGTCATGGACTAAATTGAAATTTCAACTAAATCGGTGCTGTTGTAGAGAAAGCCGACTCATTCTGTCACTATAAGGTAGGCGAAGTGCCGGTGACCGCCATCTTATTATTTACAGCGATTTTCACATTAGATTTACAGAATCTTATTAGACTTTCTGATTTTAAGCAAAGATCATTTTCACATCTAGATGAACTTTGTTTTTGAGTGGCATAAAGTCCACTGATGACTATCAATACTCCACTGTCTTTAGCGTTGTGCCAATTGTCCCGCTTTTGAGGGAAAACACTTGACTAGAGTGGCAACATAGACATGTGGCCCATGGCATTAGCGATGTTAGAAAAGGGCATCACCCTTAATTTTTCCCCCTCAGCAAAGAAAGTCATGTCCTTGAGAAACGTAATAGGAATGATGTCATATAACTTTACTGAAATTCAGATTAAGCCCTCTTTTTTCAGTTCACAGAAAATGTTTATGAATTATTACATTTTTTATTGCACAAAAATGTCACTGTTGTTAGAAAAGAGCATCACCCTTAATTTTTTCCCAAAGAAAGTCATGTCCTTGAGAAACATAACAGAACATGTCATACAACTTTACTGAAATTCAGATTAAGCCGTCTTTTTTTCAGTTCACAGAAAATGTTTATAAATTATTGCATTTTTTATTTCACAAAAATGTCACTGTTGTTGCAGTGTCACTTTCAGTGGGCAAGAATGCTTAATGTAGTCTAGTTTTGGTAAATTGATCATTCATACAAATCTGTAAATCATTTCTTTTTCCTTCATTCTACATATGTAAATTGTTCTGTTGGAGAAATAAATGAAAACCCTCTTCTATCATAATTCTAGGGAAATCACTATAAATTTTGGGAGAAACTACTTGTAAATGGATGATGGTGATTACTGGCACAAGGCGGTTACTGGCACTGATTACTGGCACAAGGCGGTTACTGGCACTAGCGGATAGACAGTGTAAGGTTTTTAACTCAGTTAATGGATGATGGTGATTACTGGCACAAGGCGGTTACTGGCACTAGCGGATAGACAGTGTAAGGTTTTTAACTCAGCACTTTGCAAAGAGGGGGGGTAAGGAAGCTCAGGTTTTTATTTTAAAATCATTATGATTGTTACATCCTTAAAGGATTATCAAAGAAATGACCTTGACTAGATGTACTTAAGAGACTGGACCGTAAAACCGAAAATAATGACTGTCACTGGCGTAGCAGTCTTTATAATTATAATGCTGAGTGTTGAGATAAGGATCATCAGATTTACAAATCATGCTCAGCCTAGCACAGATCATACAGATTTACGGTGCCCAATCAGAAGTCTATGTAGGTACTGCCATGAAAATTGAGCTGAACTATTGTATCTGGGAAAGAGAAACAGTGATACTAGTTCTTTACAGCACTAATTTATGCTGTGTAGAAGATCAAAGTCTCTACATCTTTTTCAAGAGCATATGGAACCAAGTGTTGCTGTCTAGGGCTACCCCTGTCAAGGACCATTGAATGGAGAAGAATGAATGAGCACAAGAAAGACATTAAGATGGTTTTTATATTAGGCATGAATAATAGGAAAAATTGGTCGTAAGATTGTAGTGGTCATTGCTTATCTGCTTGATAATTTTGATTTCCTCAGAATGGGGCGCTTTTCTTGAAACCCACCCCAGACTACCTTGTCATTAATTAATATAACAGCAAAATTGTAAGGAATCTTACATTTCACTTCATTATTAACTTTATTCTATTGCAGGGTCCAAAAAACAATGGATACTTTGCATTGTATCATAACATGAAACATGGCCACGCCTCGACAAAGGAGCTGATTGACTTTCTGCGAGAAAGGTAGAGTTTATTACTGTCTTACTCTTTGTTTTGTTTAAATTGTCTATCTGATTAATAGAACGCAGTACGTTACAGTTTATATTGTCTCTCAAAACAGTTGTAGAAAATTTTCTTTTTGCTCTTATAGATGTCGGCAAAATGTCATGTTACTGTTCAGTCAGATGGTAAAATTTTTTTCCCTTGGTTGTTTTTCAGCTGCACTGTTGAGGAGAACTATAGCAAATTGCTTACCAAGCTAGCCAAGCTAGCAGCCAACACTCCTCAAGTAGGGTGAGTATTCACAGTCCAGTGCCACATCAGTGTCAGATTCAAACTTTCCAGATTCTGTTGCCTAGACTTTTGTACACATGGTATACCAAACCAGTTTTCTTTTCGCCACCATAACCACATTACATTTATCACAGATTTATGCTAATATTTGCATTGCTTGATAGCAGGATCAGTCTCAGTTATCAACCTGGGGAAAGGTTGTCCTCCGATAACAAGTTCTCTGCTGTTTGCTAAAAGTCTCTCACTGAAATTAAATGCCAATATGGTGTTTAAAATTGTGGGATGAGAGATTTAATTGCAAAAACTTGTACATTTAAAAACAGACATACTGAATTTGACGCATGCTGATACTGCTAGGTGTATTTAACACTGCTAATGGAACAAAGGCAAGTTTTCATGTTCTAAAATGGACACCCTGAAGGCAGAATTGATATGAAACAGCCTTGTTGCTTAAAATTACAGTTCAGGCAAAGCTGAGCTTGAGGGCATATAATCAGTAGTTATGCATGTCAAGAGAATTAGATACAAGTGCTAGTAGTCAACTCAACGGGAGCAGGGAAAATCTTGCTGGTGAAAGATGTTGCTATTATTCAGTGACTTTTATACAGAATAAAGCCTCTCCTATGGGGCAAATGTTATGATTTGAAATAAAAGCGGATGTTGTGTAAATTCAGATTGTAAGTAAGAGTCGACTGTACCAATTTTTCGCCCCTAGAGGTATACTGGTTTTGGTGAATCGTCATAAATATGGCACAGAAGTTCAGGTCAAATAAATTTTAATTTTTTCAAGATTAATTGCATGAACACAATTATACTGTTAAGCAGCTGGTTGTTGAGAGTTAGGAGAAGATTATAGTTCTGTAACATAAAAGATACTTAATGGAGTCTCTGTTTTTCTAGACCTCTGCTTTTTTATGTTTTTCAGGACCTTTGGCCCATTATGGAATGTTATAAAATCTTTGATAGAAAAGTTGTCCAGCCTGCAGATGCAGCTTGTTCACACATGGTCAGATCTCATCAAAGACATGGTGCGCTACAATGAGGAACAGCACAAAAGGCACAAAGCGGTAATTGAAATTTGTTACACAGCATATTTCCAGCTTATAGAAGTATTATCCTGTGGAATGATTTAGTTGCTGAATGTTGTTTTTCGAGGATTTTTCATTTTCTCGTAGTCTGTTAGATACCGCGCTTGTCGATCACAAGCTGCTTGAATTTTAGGACAGGGTTTAAAATTCAAATCCTATCACTCTGACAAAACCCTTCATTGATAAATTATAGTGCTTTATACTGAGCAGTAACTTCTCATCCAATCTTTACTGCCTAAGTACTATTTATCATTATCTATGATAGCAAAGCTTATTTCTCTTACACTTTTAATAAGGTCATATGCTGATATTAAAATTTAAAGATTTGAGTTCAGGTGTATGGTTTGTTCTGCTGTGTAATATTATTGATAAGTCTGTTATGATCCATACCAATGATTATTTTTCCAAACTTAACAATTGCAGCATCATGAAGGACATTTACTTTGTAATTCACTGCAGTATTTTGGTCTAATTCTGTGAGGAGGATGTGTAAAGCTTCTCACCATCCCATACTGGCTATAATAAAGATGAAACACTTTAATCAGCCTGGAGGGAAATGGATTTGGAGTTGCATTTGACATTTATTGTTAACAAGGAGTCATTTTGCCAGTGTTGGTAATGTCTTGAAGTGTTCTCAGTGTCAGATATATTTTTTTTTTCTTTTCATACCATCAGATAAAAGAGAATGAGCAGGGTACTCTTGATGCTGTGCAAAATATTCAGCAGACCACTACAGCTTTGCATAAGGTAAACATTGTTTCAGGTTGGTTTTGAAATTTGTTCACACATAACAGTTGCTCTTACTTTTTCTGACTTAATTTTTAAGTCCTGGTAAATTCATAGCACTTATCATGGAGGAGAAATTCAGAGAACATGCAGATACTGAAGTCCAGTGTGGACCAGTTTTTCAGAAGTGACTCTTGTAGTTTCAAGGATGGTAAACCTTAAAGAGTGATTACTTAAAGAGTGTTTTTCCAAAACATTTTAAATGCATTTTTGTTGAAAAATGAGTTAGTAATAGACGTTATCCGGAAATCCGATTGCGGGAGGTAACTCCTGAAAGTTAACACTTAAAGGAGTTATGTCCCCTTTCCTGGACCCACTCGACAATACCCCGAGTTGTACACAATGTGAGGAAAGCGTGTTGCAGAAAGGGTACCTAGCGCATAGACAGACTGGTGAACGTGACATTGACCTGTTTATACAATTTTACACGCCATTAACTTATTGACCGCTCGGCCTATTCGCATAACTTTTAGCAAGCTCAATCATTTCCATTGATATCAGTAACAGTACATTCCAATACGTAAAACACTGTAGGCCTACAGCTCGATGCATAAACTTAATCACATTGTACATCAAAATTAGGCCCAACATTTGTGCAGAGTGCTGATCTGTAAAGATATTTAATATACGTGAGAAATTTGAAAAGTAAAATTGTATCGAACGAAGGCCAAAAAGGGTGTATTCTGCGATACTAGACTAAGTCTAGGCCTAGTCTAGCACAAATGGTCGTTCGATGCATGTGTTTGTTTTTTTTTTTGGTGTGGGAAGGGGGAACGATGGAGGCACAATAGACACAGACGCATGAAGAAATATGGAAAATATAGAACCATATAACCCTTTCCACAAAGACACTTTTTTTCTCTTATTCAGTATGAATCAAATCATAAATAACGGTTATGGCGTGTCTGTTGTGTTGGGAGGAACACCAAGTAAACATTCTGACACACCATAAAATGTTTAATCACAGATTAAGAGTTATCGTAAACTCTTGAAATGCCTAATCCTCGAACAAAAATTAAATGGCTACACACCGTACTTTTCAAAATCACTGAAGCTTGTAAATGGCAATATTCTGACACACCGATTAAATGTTTAATCATAGATTAAGAGTTATCGTAAACTCTTGAAATGCCTAATCCTCGAACAAAAATTAAATGGCTACACACCGTACTTTTCAAAATCACTGAAGCTTGTAAATGGCAATATTCTGACACACCGATTAAATGTTTAATCATAGATTAAGAGTTATCGTAAACTCTTGAAAAGCCTAATCCTAGAAAAAAAAATTAAATCGTTACACACCGTACTTTTCAAAATCACTTAAACTTGTAAATATTCTGACACACCGATAAAATGTATCCCATAGATTAAGAGTTGTAAACTTTTGAAATGCCTATTCTTTTTTTTTTAAAAATTAAATTGTTATACACCATACTTTGAAACTTGGAAATGGCAACATTCTGACACCGATAAAATTTTAATCACAGATTAAGAGTTTTCGTAAACTCTTGGAATGTCTAATCCTAGAAATATAAATTTAAATCATGACACACCGTACTTTACAAAATCTGTGAAAGTTGGAAATGACAACATTCTGTAGTGACACACCGATAAAAGTTTTAATCACAGATTAAGAGTTATCGTAAACTCTTAAAATGCCTAATCCTAGAAATAAAAAATTAAATCATGACACACCGTACTTTACCAAATCTTTGAAAGTTGGACATGACAACATTCTGACACATCGATAAAATGTTATCACACAGATTTAGAGTTATTGTAAACTGTTGAAACGCTGAATCCTTGAACAAAAATTTTAACTCGTGACAAAACTTCAAAAGTGTCCAGGTCTAGACCTACCTGATATCTTTCATATATTATAAGGTCCACTATTTCAGAAATTGTAAAATCTGAAGAATCAGTGGTATGATGAAGTATATGTGTAATTGTGTTTTCTGACTGAGTCTAGCCTAGACACTAGTCCTTTCATCGTCGTCTATCAAGCGCACAGAGAACTCTTTTTAGATCGCCATTTTAAGCATCAAACTTGTTCGATGTTATCACTGGAAGACCAGGAACATAAAAAATATTCAGATTGATGCAGTCTAATCATACATACCAGTTCTGAGACACACAAAACACAATGACAACATTCAGTAGAAAACAAACAAAACCCAAAACGCAGGGATGATGAAGATGGAAATGAGAATGTATTCAAGTTTCGAAACAGGGATTTTGGTCAGCTGGGACTGTGATTACACCGGACCCTTCATACGAATTTCACGTCAAAAACCAAACTATTTTCTCTTAGTACAATGAAAACAGATTCGGTATACTATACATTATTGTTAAGAGCAGTACGGGAAGACATGCCAATATCGCAGACACGGCCAACTTTATCACAGTAAACAGCGGTCCAAGTTCAAAACGCTCGACGTAGAGTCGACAAAGAACGATTCAGTAAACAAAAATGGCCGACTTCTAAAGGGCGTGGGCTCGGAAAAGGGGGCATCACTCTAAAGAAGTCAAATTTTCAGGTGTATTATTTCCCTTAAGCGATTTCCGAAGTACGCCTATTCATAGATGCATCCCTATGTTACTGCATATCTTTTCATCCAAAATACAATTGAGATATAAATCTGGATCTTGCCTAAGTAGTATCATTTAAAAGTAAAGAAAAAATGTGTGGAAGTACAGAAGAACAATTATTTTTACGTTGTTTACCATTATTTCAAACAAGGAAAAGCCCATGCTAAAATGTTTGAGGATATTATCTCAGACAAACATGCATTCACACAGTACATTGAAACCAACAACAGCACATAATACGTTAGTCTAAAACCTTGTGTACCCATTCTAACAATAATAGAGCTTCTTGGGGCTGGTTAACCAGTTAGAACATGACTTGACAACTCTTTGCTGTTTGACTTAAAAATTTGACAGTGGTAGATTATGAGAAGTACCTGAAATATGAAATATGAAAAAATCACAGAGGACATGTTTTGTTGATTTTATTTGACTAAAACCCAGACAGGATTGTATTTTTAATATACCCTTCAAATTTGGTCATCCTACAACCAGCCGTAAGATAGGAATAGAAAAAGTCAAGATTCTGAAATCCATCTTTATGAATATTTAGATACTTTTCGGAGTGCTGATACTGAATTTTATGAACACACATTTTAATCTAGAGCTAGAATACCCTGGGAACTTGCAGGTACAGCCAATGATTATATATAAAATGATAAAAAAAAATTCAGTCCCTTTGTGAATATCTATAGTATCCCACCAACAGTGTAAGTGGGGTGAATTAAGCTATATTTTTAGTTTATGATGTAACTCTCCCTTTGTGTTTCACAGGCAAAAGAGATATATCATACACGATGCTTTGAACTTGAAAGACTGAAAAGAGATAATGCTTCTGCAAAAGACATTGAAAAGGTATGTATGAATATAATAGGCTAGTTGGAACATAGCCATCCTGATAAAGCTCAGTTAAAGGAAGCAACATATGTTTTTGAAGCTTATCTTTCTCTCTGTAAAATTTGTTTCAGTTTTTATATCTGTTTTACAGTGTTTTGAGTCATTGCACAGACCAAGGTATATTTCAACCAATAGTGGTTTGACAGACATGCAAGTTTTATAAGAGGGCTGCATGGTTTTCATTTAGATATAGTTTGAAATTTACTAGTCCATAAAATTTATCTAAAAATCTAATATTGTGTATTGCCATTGTATTTTGCTAGGCTGAAGTCAAGTACAAGAAAGCAAGTGAGTATAAGGATAAGTCGTGATTTTCACATAGTTTTGTTTGAAATGTCTTCTTGTTAGTTTCCATCCATAAAATATTGCTTGCCTTCGGCAAGCAGAATCATGAACTGTCTTTACTATCTTTTATTTGACAAGGGTCTTTCTCATGTTTATTAAATGATTCTGCCAAGAAGGTACACCTGGGTTAGTTCACATTATCTTTGGAAATTTCAAGTATAAAACTAATGTTTTTCATATTACAAATGATTTGCAATGAATATTCATATTGGAATTTGTCTTCGTCATGCAAGGTTGATGCTGTATGAGGAGAGAAATATTGTTGTATTTGTGATTTAAGAATGCACCCTGGCATTCTGGTGTGATAAATAGACTCATTTGTAGTTGTTTATGATTTAAAAATCCTTTACTGTATGGCATTGTTCACAAAGAATGCAAAGGAGGGAAGCAAAATCATTGAACTTGTTAATTTGGTGGTTTTACTTTTTTTGTTGCTTTAATTTCCAGTGGATGAGTACAAGACTCTGATAGAAAAATACAAGGATGTGCGGAATGTCTTTCAAGAAAAAATGATAGAATCATGCCATGTATGTATAAAGTTATTTTGAGCCCATATTTTTTAAGGGAATAAATACAGACAGGATAGTACTGTAATGTTCCAAGTGGTTATTATTTTCATGCATAGAGCATTTTTTCAGTAACTGTGTTGCAGCATGTATTATATATGATTTAAACATGGCCAAAGAAATATCTCTGAAAGTCATGATGAGAAAGCTGTCAAGAATTGAACTTTCATGTCACGAAATTTATTGTAACTTTTGTGTCTTGAAAACAAAATTAAATCAGATCACAGTAAGACAGCAGTGCATTGAAACCAGACGTAGCCATGTTTCAGTAATGTCAAACAAAGTAAATGGTTTGCTGTCTGGGCTGTGGTATGTGAAATTAAAGGTCTCATAAATTGTAACCTCACTTACATTTTCAGCACTACCAAGAACTGGAAGAGGAGCACATATGTCAGATGAAAGACTTTATTGATACCTTTGCTAAATCTTGGGAGAATGAACATGCCTTATTGGGTCAGGTATGTATTATTACTATTAGAGGAGATTGGTGTTATGTTGCAATCATGGTGTAATATTGCAGTAGTGGTGTTATTTTGCAGCAGTGGCAGTATAACATTCATTTATGGTTTCAAGCTATCGGTAAAGTGATTAGTTTGTCATTTTTGAAGTTGCAAGGGTTTGGAGAGAACTACACACCAATCTTTGAAAAGTTTTCAAGCCTATTAAATGATACAGTTGCAAGTCAAAGCCTTTATGAAAACTTCATGCCTGAATGCAGGCATCATTCCTGTCCATTCTCTCCAACACAATTCCTCTAGATTTTACTAATCTCATTATTATGATGTAAAGTTGGTTCAGACTTTATTAAAAGTATTCATGCAAACTCACCATCTGCTCATCATTATTGTCATGAGTACTATATCGTCTATGTGCTTCCATTATAGCCAAGGTAATTTTTCACACTTCTGAAAGAATGCGGCTGAAACATTTCTGTGGCAAAGTGAAAAAAATATGCTTGTATCTTTACACCCACAATTTTGATTGGAAAAGATTGACGCATTTAAAATTTTTTTTGATCATAATCGCCCTTGATCTCAGAAAGAACATGGTGCTCTTATTGGAAAATGTACTTAATGTGAATTAGGCCGTTTTTGATCACAGAGGCTGTAAACCTGGATAGATTGATATTTTCTTTTTCTGCTTTAGGTTCACCAAGAGTTCAAGCAAAACTGTGAGGAAATGACAGTCCAGAAGTTGATATCAACTTTCATAGAGAAAAAGGGAACAGGAAATGAAAAGCCAGGTGAGAGACATCCAAGTCATTTTAATTATGGAAACACCAAGGGCAGAAAGATGAAGCCATCCTGTGAAAGCAGGGACATGAAAGATAATTTGTAGCCTTGGTACAGTAAAGCTTGTAACTTTTTTGTGCTTTATTGCAATGAGTGTTTATTGCTTGATGGTGACGGGATATTGTAAGATTGGTTATCCTTTGCCAGTGCTTATGTTATATAATTTATTATATATTCACTTCAGGAAAACCCCTACTAACTTAAATGATGCCTTGGTTTGCGAAACCTACCCAAATATATACTTATGTAATTTATATTTTATTTATGCTTTATCAAAGATCATCACTTGATAAAAATTATTTATGACCTCAGACATGGCTTGGTTTTTTTTTTGTTGTTTTTTTTATTATGTCTTTAAATATATATTTTTTCACCTAGGTCCCATTGAGTTTATGGAACCTGACCTATCAAGTCTTCAAGCAAACAGACCCATGTCACCAGAGCCAACTGCAGACAAACGGGACAGTCTCAATGAGAAACAGAGACAAGGTTAGAGTTTGTTGTATAATTTCTTTTTTTTTCCATATTTCGGTTCAAATACAAATTTTCATAACAAGAAACAATACTAACTTTTATTTTGTTCACTTGACATTTTCAGGATGGCAAGCGCATCTAGACTTTAGGGTTTCTACTTACGAAAGAATATTTATAGATTCTGTTTAACTGTATGGTTGTAAGTTTGTCTTTTTTCTTTGGTACATTAAGGATCATGGTTTTTCAGTGTAAATCAGGCATGGCATCTTAGAAATTTTAATTTAAGAGGGCAGTCGGTCTAATGAAGTTTTCATTAAAATTGGAAGTCACTGTTTTCAATGTTGTTGAGAGTGAGGTTGCAGGTATCATCATTTATGGGTTTCATGAAAAAAAAATTAAAGATGTTCTGCATGCAAGAATTAGTATGTAAAACCTGAGCACCTTCAAAATGCTGGAATTATCCTGAACAATTGTCTTCTGTATGAGAGCAACATTCAGATTTACGAGGGTTTACTTAATGCATTGTTTTGTTAAAAGATATCGTGATTCTTCGAAGAATCCGTATGTCATGTGGGGCTTGAATCTCAAATAACATCCCTGTGGTGTTTGATTACAGATGCAGCTTCATTCAGTGGTAATGAGTGCCTCAACTAATTCACAATAAACTACGATTTCTGTCATTAACCTGCAAAATGCTCTACGTGAAGAATTGTGGTTTTTATTATTTTTAATTTTTTTTTTTTTTTTTAATGGAGGAAACTAGAGTAGCCCTCTCTGAGAGTCTTAGCAATCTTCAGAGAACTTACTGTACAGTCTCTATTTCCCCCCAGTATTAACTATTAATGAGTTACTATGTGCACCTTGAGTTTCTGAAAGCATTGACACACTTTGAGTCCTTAGTGTTGATTTGTCATGTAGAGCATTTTCTCAGACAGTTCAGTTTTATTTTTTTTTCTGTTGCAGAATAGTGATATTTTACTTTTGTAACTGCTAAGTTGATGTACTTAGTGTTTGTTTGTCTTGTTGAAAGTGGTAGCACCTGGTAACTTGTTTCCTTTCTTGTGTTGTTTGACATCATTACATTGTTTTATGTGTCATTCACTGTTCATCATCAGCCTTTACTCTGTTTGTTCAACATTACTCCATAGCAGTGTGTGAAATGGACTGCGGAAAGGGATCTTCTGATGGAAAAGTTTTAAAACCAGGCTGTTTTTCTTAATCATGAGTGGGAAGCATTAATCAAGAGATATCAGAATATTGGAACTTAAGGAACAACTGATAATCGATTTATTTTTACAAAAAAAATTGCATTTTAATAAATTTGCGAATTGAAAGAGAGACAAAACAACTTCTATTATGGAAAGACATTAGTTTCTCAATCAGGTGTCAGAACATTTGTCATTGCCTTATGCCATATCTGGCAATGGAGTGGTTGTTGCTTTAATGAGACAAGCTTTGAAAGGCCTGTAGCAGACATTCACTACGTTACACAGTGAGTTTGATGATGCACCACTTTCTCTATGACTGGAAACAATAAGAACAACTTCCAATCAGAACCTGTATCAGCGTGTGATCTGACCTTTTAGAGTGTGTCAGGAGGTCATGGGCTGAAACGCTGGCTTGATGAAGACCATTGCTTGGTCAGCTCACCACAATTGAGCATTTCCTGTTATCTTGTAGGCTTTTTAACAGGTGGTCCTCAGATGGCCTTGTTGTTAGGAAAAATGTTTTCAAGTAGATGATCCAGTTCCGTAGTTCATAACATCATTCCGCGGGCATATTGTCTCGGCGCTTCCTTTGCTGTCTTTCCATTGTGATAAACTTTTACCTGTCTCTGTGAGAAGAATCTTATTTTCTCAATCCATTAATTTTCTAGTTTTGCAACATTTACAGTACTACCATTCATATATCATATGTTTAGCTTTAGTAGTGCCATATTACATCAGTTAATTTAAATTAGTCATTGCTTAAATTTTCAGAGCAAGTATTATCACAGGTCTATATCAGCACCGAAGTTAATAGAAAATGCTGCTTTTAGATCATGGATCATTGCCATAATAGATCTACAGACAAGAGGTTGCCAGTCATAGATAAACAGCTCAACTGTCTTATATTTTTTCTTTAAAGTCAGAAGATTCCATACTCATCACATGTAAATTTTCCTTCACATAAGGCACACATATTGATTTAAACGCAAACACACAGAGAGTCAGTTTGGCCAAAATATCACCAATGCTGAGCATGCACCACCACATACTCCATCTTAATGCTTATTTGAAGGCTAGATAGACTAGAAGGGAATTTTTTGTTTGCTGCAATACTGGAGCCTTATGATAATCAGGCTTTGATGCCTGGCAGAACTGCTTGTCTACGTTATGGTTAAATGCTGCAGATATCTTTTGCTGTATATATATACCTATTACATCTGGCAAATGGTCGCCTGGGGAGCAATAGCTTTGTTCTGTGTAGCAACCCTTTTCTGTTTGAGTGAAGACTGGACCATGTTTAAGTGTTTAATGGGTTATAGACCAAGCCTTTTTCTTCAGTTCAGAGATATAGCTTTCAAAAGTTTGGCATATTGTGGTATGTTTGCAAATAACATCTCTGTAAGAACAGTATTAACAAGAGCTGACACCAGAAATTTAGAGCTAACTCTTGAGGTTGTTTTAATTTCAGAGCTATTCTGTCTTAACAGTACAAAAGAATTTGTTACAGATCTGAATTACATAAAATAAATCCTTTCAGAACAGTGATATCAAATTTTAATTTTGAAAAGTAAATGGCAAGAGGAAATTGGTTGAGATATCAAAGCTTTATGACATAGACAGAAAACTCTTTTAACTCTTTAAAGTGAAGCACCAAAACATCTTCAGAGGAAGATGCCCTTAAATATTGATTTTATAATGCGATTAGATGTTAACACCCCAAACTGCTTGTTGAACTGAAGTTTAAACCATCAGGTCTTAAAACCATATTCAGCATGGAAGTTTGACCATTTTATGGTAGGTGACCCGGGCAACTGAATTGACTAGTAATTATATGGACCACTAGGGAATCCCAGATTGATTTCATATGTGAAAGGATACTGCCTTATGAATCTGTAACAAATTCTGACAAGTATATGAGGTACATGTCTGATAAAGATGGGTCTAAGCAGTGGATGGGTATTTGTCAATAATTAAGCTATTAAATTGCTCAACGAGGGTGTAACTTTTGGCATGTAAATTAAGTCAAGTTTCATCACATTACCTAGCATCCCCTTGATTGAGTGAATTTTTTTTTTTTTTCTCTTGACAAATTCAGCTTCGAAGTGGTTCCCAAAACTGCACTGAGGAATAACTTTCTCAGAAATTTGTGGCAGATAGCGGTTAAGACACACACATTATGCAGGCTGGAAAATTGAACTGTAGAAGGCTTGTTTCATCATTCATAGTCTCATCTTAAGTTTGCAAATCTTATTTCTTTAATGTTGCGTTGATTTAAAAGATTTGATAACGATTCATTTTGAAAAATTTTGCAGTTTTCAAAATGTGTGGTATAATCAAGGTTTATGTGCTGTCATGATCTGTCATGTATTTTACTCACTATGAGCAAATATGGAGGAAGTAGTAATGGCTTTCAACATTGTATGGATGATATCCTGAGACATAACATTCAGACTGACGGAAGTGAAATTTATTTAGACTTTTCTGGATAATTATTGGTCAAACAAGTTAACAGCTGAGAATGTCAGACTGTATTCTTAGCCAAATAAAAACTGGGTATACCCAGTTTTTATTTGCCTGAGAATGCAGTCTGATCCTGGTAGCTCTGTCTTGGTTATTATTACTGGCTGAAGAGGGAAGGTAAAGTTTTTGGCTCTTCAATCATTCTTTTTGTGTTACATTCTCTAAATGGTGGTGTATGTGGACATTTAGGTGCCAAACTGAACAGTAATGTGCCGTCTTCTGTTTTTGCTGAACTGATGGCTGACCCACAAATCTCATAATTTAGAGAATCAGATAAATAATATGGTGAAAAAACTTTCATGGGGTTTATTATGGCAGAACAATCAACTTATGAGGATATTGAGTGTTAGTACACTAAATGTTTGCTTTCCTTTTGTAATTTGGAAAGGAAGTGAGGACTATTCAAAAGCATCTAGAAAATAGCAGATGAATTGACTTGCAGAACTGGTTTTCGGTCTGAATATTATTTGTAATGCCACTGGTTACTGTTCAGGCATGATGCCTCTGTTATGCTGATACATTCAAGCAATTGCTGATTTGATACTGAAAATTTTGTTTCTAGAATTGTTTGTACTTGCCCCATATATGTCCCAAACCTGCCCAAAAACCCTGTCCCACACTGAGGTACCTGTGTGTTTTCAGAGGCCAGCGCAAGCCCCAGCCCGGTTTTAACTGACCAGCCAGGGCCCTTGAGCCGCAGCGTCAAGCTTCGCGTCTCTCGCACATGTAAACACCCATCCTCACACCCCAAAAATTGTTTCCATTGCATAGCCCTTGTCTGTCGCTAATAACTTTACTGTTGAATGTTTCATTTATTTTGTTCTTTTAATGGGAGTGAGCTATTTACCCCTTGACTCAGTAAAAATTAACTTGTTTATCTATTCTGGCTGAGTAAATAATTGTTTTATTTATTTTGATTTAGTAAACTTTAATTCTACTTCTTGCTCTAAGTTTTTGGGTTGTTTTTTTTTTTGGTCAGTTATATAAAGTATAGCCCTTTTGGTCACTTCAGGAGCCAAAAAACTAAAATTAATGGAAACCAAAAAATGGAAAAATGACACCCCAGTTCTACAGAAGAAATAGTAACTGCTGTGAAGGATAAAGATTGTTTTATCACTTGGAGTGACCACTTTTTCCTTTTCTTGGCTTGATGTAGGCTTATCTTTTGTGCCGTTCTTTCCTGTTTCATTGGCTTGATGTTGTCTTGTGCGCTCCTGTTTCCAGGAAGTATCTCATTACTGTTTCATTCTGTTTCAAATTTGAGATGACCTCAGATCTTGGGGTCTTATTTAGTTGCTAGACAGCTGCATGGGTAAACTTTTGGTAATCACAATTGTTAAATGAACAGAGTTTGTTTTTTTCCTTTTATTTTAACCTGTCACCCAGCAATATAGATGTTAGAAATGTTAGACACAAGTTAACTAGTAAAATGGTTCCATACTTCTTATTTCATTTTCATAACACTTGAATTTTGAAACATTTTGAGATATTTCCATATTTGTGAGTGCATTCATTGTGCATTGCTGTCTCTACTTTAGTTTGTGTAAAGCTTGCATACGGCTACCTCCAGAGTAAACAGTTACATATTTTCAATGTTTTCCAGTCAGTGAAGCAGCTGTAAAGGTCTATCCTCAGCTTTTATGCACCCTAGGCATAACAGAAATTTTTGCAGTTGTAATAAACACAAAAGAAACAGGCGTAACTGGAGTCTTCTAAAAAATCTCAATAGCATGGGCTGTGCTGATCATGAACTGACTCCTAATTTTATTGCACTACTAACTTTCAAATATATGATGATTTACAAGCTCCTCTAAACACTGCCTTATAAGAACACCTTATCTGTAGAGATTATAGCACTAGGTAACACCTAGGTAACACTTTTTTCCATTCGCCGAACATATGATCATAATATCATACATATAATATTAATATTGTGACAAATAGCAGTTCACGGGCTACTTACATGCTTTTGTGGTTATTTCACCCGTTAACATCTTCACACCATGAATGCATAGATGTATTAGATAAATGCCACTTGCAAGAACATGAAGCAATAAAGCTAGACTTAGTGGTATGTGTGTGGTTTTTAGTATGTTCATCTTGACAAGCTAGTCATTACATTCCTTTATTTCATTACAGTAGTTGACTATTTGTGAGTGGAGAAAAATATAATGTTAATGTCTGAACCCTATAACTGTAGAATAAATCATACCCAGTTATGTTTGGTTGATGTTGTTGTTAGTGATTCAGCCACTCTTGAGCTTTTGCTCTCCGGCTCATTGCCATGTGATATTGACAGGTTCACTGCAGCTGCTTTGAGGAACGGTACAGAGTATTGAGTTTGTTGAGAAAGGGTGGAAGAAACTATTCCCTAATATCATAGAGAGCTGAGTTAATGTGTTACTATCAGACACTTACAATATTAATAATTAAATAAAAACCACGTGAGTTTCCTTTGAAGATGCTACAAGTGACCACTACTACAGCCACTCCTGGATGATATGAGTTCTTACAAATTCTCCACTGTTAAATATTAGCTGCCTCAAAATGAATCTCCAGATACGGTTTGCATCTTATGGAATTGTATAAAGCCCAAAACTCAGCGAGATATTTACTGCAGAGCATTCTTTGACAAGTGTGATTTGCTGACCTGTGCATAGCAGATTGCTTGTGGTCAGGCTAATTAGAAAAGTATATTTTGTAAGGTTTAAATCAGCAGAAGTAATGAAGAGCAGGTTTATATCCAGAGTCAAGAAGAAGAATAAGAGTAGTCACTGAATCCTCCAGAAATTTCATGGAAAGTTAAGCCTGTAAAATGACAGTCTAAATTTTGCAAGATTTTCTACGTCGTGGATATTTTTTAGGGAATCTCATTCCTTTTAAGATGGCATTTCAGACTGAAGCATAGTTGGTGAATGCACAGAATGGCTTAACATAGCTAGTAACAAGACTGTTTTCTGTTAGAGAAATATTAAATTAATGTATTGTCATGTTTGTAGCCATGTCTGTCAGTCTGACATGTGAAAGATCCCTTGTTGCTTCATAATTGTTTCTTCAAACTCAAGCCAATGCACTATCTGGACCCTTGAAAGGAAATTAATTTCTATTCTCTAATATAACTAGATTTCTTTCTTAGCTAGGAGTTGGAAATCTGCCTCAGAATTGGTGCAATTTTTAAGAAGTGTAGTATGTCAGCTTGCTACATAATATTGCAATTGCTGAGGGCTTCTGTGTTGTTGATAATCTGTCTGCAGGGTTTTCTTAGCATTCACTTTTGAGCAGTGTTTCAGTCTATCAGCAGTTTTCAGCAGGCAATTGCTTCAACTCTTTCACAGCAGTATCCAATTTCAGAAAAAGAGTAGCTGACATGAAATAATATTGTGAAGGTAGAGGTGTTAAAATTCAGTTTTATGTTTCAGGACCTTCTGATATGTTTTATTGTACAGTATATGGTTAGCTGCTGCTGAAGTTAAGATGACAAAATATAGAGGATATGTACGCTAGTGGAGTTTGGTGGTTTTAAGTTTAAGCATGATAGTAGTTAGTCTGTTTGAAACATAAGATACAGATTTTTTTTCTGAGTATGCAGTTTCCATTGTAATTCACCTGAAGTCATTAGATATTTGAGTTACAATTGAGTTTGTCTTAGTAGTTTAGATATTCCTGGGACTAGCAAAGATAGATAGCTTGATTAACAAATCATGCTTCTGCCTCCTTTGAAATGAATGCATGCTTCCTCAAGGATTCAACGTGTAAGTCAGGATTGTGCTTTCAGAGTTTATAAAAATTTAAAAAAAACAACAAAACCAAGATGTTATTAAGTGTAATGTTTTAATTCAGTCTTCAGAATAGAAGCATAATAATGAACTTGAATTTCATGTTGTTACATAAGTAGATCAGAGGTAGTTTTAGTCTCTTCCTTATCCCTACCCTATTTTTGTTTTGTTTATTGATTTGTGGGACATTGTTTTCATTTCATTTTGGCTGCATATTTGCATCATTATATGGCTGAGACGCTGGTGCTAGTGGCAGCTTTGGTTGTATGTGTTGTGACTAACTTTTCATGCTCTTTCTTGGTTATTTTTATTCAATCTGTATACTGTATAAATGTGCTTATACATTGTGATTTTTTTTTTCTCTTGAATGCCCAATCTAATAAGTGTCACCAATTAACTTTTTTTCGGTGTTTTAATTGAAATCTTTGCTAAGTAGATGGAGAATTAAATAATGCAGAAGATTTTATCTATAAGACTTTTCTAATGATTCATTCAGTGAATTATTTTATTTTTGATCAATTAGACAGAACAGGCTTTTTTTTCTTCCATAACATGTTTACAGTGCACTCCCTCTAGTATGGACTCCTATTTTCTATAATGTTTGTTTTACTTTGTAACCTTAATGGTAAGTTGAATTAAAATATCTTGAAATTGCATGGAATTGTACTTTATTGAAGACGACAGTTGTGTTGCAGAGAAAAACATAAGTTGTGCTAAAAATGTAAACAATGAGTAGGTTTCCTTCATTCAGTGGTCCATATTAAGAAATGTGCACTGCATTTTAAAATGGTAAGGTAGTTTCTTATTTGAATCACATCTTACTAACGTTTGCTCCTAAAAGGGCCATGCACACTGTAAAGTTCTGATGCTTCTGTGAAACTTGCACACTGTAAAATCATTCAGTCTATGTGTATTGCATCTGAGAAGGCCCTTTATGTTACATGTTTGTTATTTAGGCTGGCTGAACTCTTCAGATAGCATGGATAGACTCTGGTTTGTTTGATGTGAGCAAATGAATTCAGTAAGACCAGCTGTGCTAAAGTGTTCTCCTATTTGGTTTATTGTTTTCATTTGCAGGGTTTTTGAAGAATAAAAACAAGAGGAAAGAAAAGAAGAAGAAAAACAGCAAGAAAGAGAAAGATGATAAAGACAATGAATCAGTGTAAGTTTTCTATAGGATCAACCAATCAACTCTGACTACTGACTTACTCGGACTGGTTGACTGACTCAGACTGACTGAGTGACTGACCAACTGACTAACTGACTAACTTACACTGACCAACCGACATTTAATGGGTAGGGCTATAGCAGATTTCCTGTTGTCAAAGTCTTGTTCTCACCACAGAGCTGTCACTTTTCTGCATTTGCATTGTTTCCACAAAATGTGCTGAGCAGCCAGTCTTTTCTTCCATTTTATTAAGCTTTATTCCAAGGCAAGCTAAGCTAGAGCGTGTTGTGTCATTTCTTAATGACTGATTACTTCATAGCTTTATCCCTTAAGACTTCATTAGGGTTATGATTTTCACTAATATTGATTTGAAATGACCCATTCATTGTCTTGATGGAATAAATTTACTTTCTTCCTTAATATATTGAACAATCTGCTTTTCATATGCAGATAAATGGGATGTTTTTGTTTTTTTTCATTAAATTGAATTTTAAATAAAAGAAACTTAAAGTGTGAGTGAGATTGATATGAACAGCCTATATATGGAAGTCTTCCCATTTTTTTCTTTGTAGTGAAACAGAAAGCCAAGATGCGGTGAGTATGATGTATTTTCTTACCTGTTTCTAGCATCTTAGGTTGTATCATCCATCCTTTTGACTTTTCCGTATTTACATCTTTCTCCTGTGTTAAATTTATTGCAAATTGATATCTCCTAATCAAAGAAATCTATTAACCCTGCATGAGTATCCACGCAGAAAAAGTTACAATTGTCCATTTATGCAGATGAACAGTATATCATAAAAATCAAAATAACATCAATAGTATATTGAGAATTATCAGCTTTCACAGCCAATACTAAGGCTCTACAACATTTAATGAATTGCATTTTTATCTTCTTGACAGAATATTGAAGTGGACGAGGAAGGGTATAGGATACGACCTGATCATCCTATGGACAGTATTCTTTTTATTGCAAATATTTGCTTTTTGTGTATTGTATTTCATGAGAACTGGTCAATACCACCAGTAATTATTCCGCAGCTACTGTTGCCATATGAGATACCAGTTAGCAGAATAATTTTTGAATTTCAAGAAATTTGAAGAAGTTCAGGCCATTAAGGCATTAAGTTTGTATTTGAGATTATTTTCAAGAGGACATATTGTCAAGAACTCTACAGGTTGCAAGGTAGCCTTCATGTTGTTTTCAAAATTATGTTACACGTAACTCCACATTTGTGTAGGTAATATTCTGTTCTCTGAAAACGTGGCATGTTAACTAAAACTGCAATTAAGCTGGCTGTTACTGCTAAGTGTTGACTGCAAAGTGATACCATTGCCTCATGTTGCTTCAAGAGTTGTTAGCCACAAGAAACCAGCACCTATATTTTTGGTCACCTACAAGTTTGGTCAATTTGCCATTTTGTTTTTTATCCCGCTTGATGGTCCTTAACATTATCAAGATAACGGTGACAAGAATAGCTGGTACTCGAGTGATAGTGACTCCGATTCCGGTAGGTGAATGATTCTTTGATTATTCATTATAATGAAAGATAAGTCATTTGCAAATGTGATTTGTGGTTTCATTTCATCTTGCATTCAGTGGCATCATTGTTTCAAAGTAATTTGGTACACGGTTGTTACTATCTTGGTAATGTGCTGGATTATTTGATTCCTTTCTTATGTCGGGGATAGCATGTATGCCATCTGAGTTCCTAGGCCCAAAACCCCTCATATTATTAATTTTCGATCTCTCTATCCACATTCTTGCTTTGACTAAAGTAGAATAATGCAGTTGTGTTATAACATGTTCATCAGTCTTGCTGTGTTTATCCATTAAAATTGAATATAGGTACTGCAGATATGGAATAACTTTCTTGAAATTTAAGTTTTCATAACTGGGTATTTGTAAAAAAAAATTGTTGATGGTGTGAGTAAGTTGTTAATTAATTTCAGATGGAGATGAAGGTCGCAAAAAGATCAAGGTTGAAATCAGGCCTCTGAGTCCAACCAATGCTACTGGCACAGTGGAGGATATCAGGGCATCTGTAGAGGGCTTGAGACTTTCCCCCACAGCAGCTGTAAGACTCACATGTTTGATGTCAGTCTTTAATAAAGCAAGAGGTTTCTCTTGAAACCTTAGACAATACTACCATAGCATTAGGTTGGCAATAGTTATGACTATAATGGAAACCTTAGACAATACTACCATAGCATTAGGTTGGCAGTAGTTATGACTATAATGGAAACCTTAGACAATACTACCATAGCATTAGGTTGGCAATAGTTATGACTATAATGGAAACCTTAGACAATACTACCAAAGCATTAGGTTGGCAATAGTTGTGACTATAATGCAAATAAGTGCCAAGGGAAGTCAGGCTTCCTTTTATTTGGCATGACTAAGAGAATATTTGGCTTTATGATGTGGTTGTCAAGATGTTCAAAGAAGTAATGTGAAAGGTGATGATTACTATCAAACAATCCAGAGCAATATCTCTGCCATGAAAGCTGTAAGTGGTCACAGGCATTCTCTTTGCACTTCTTTCCCAGATGTTTAATTGATTTTTGTCCATTACAAAAAAAGCTGCATTAAGCTCCTTTAAGTATTCATATGGGAAGAGGAAAAGAGGGGTTAGTTCAATAACAAGCTTAAGTCACATTTTGCTAAAAAATAGAGATGAGCACATCATTTAAAAGTGCAGAATCTACCTCATCTTCTTATAGCATCACTATTCCTGTACAACCAGTCGTTACAGAGATATCAGCATCTGAAGATAGCTTCTTCCAAAGCAAACACAAGGTTAAGTCCAAGTGGTGGACTTAACCTCTTTCTTCACTTTCATTTTTCTTTTCATACTTATTGAACAAACATGGAATTTTTTGTGACTTAACCATGGTATTGAACTAACCCTTTCAATTAGTTTATTACCCGGGATGTCCAAAGTGATTTTTCTTCATTATTTAATCCAGTGTCCGTGTCTAATTACATTCCCATTAACTGTTGTTTATCACTGTCAGTAACTCTGTTCCTCTCTATGCTTGTGACCTCTGTGTTATATTTCATCCATTGCAGAGAAAAAGGAGCCAGACACCCATTGATAAGAAGACAATGAAGAGGTCACAGTCAGAGTCAGACACATTAGAGTAAGTTCGTTCATGTGGTGTTTTCATAATTTCCATCAAATCGACAGTAGTTCTTTTTTTATATGTCTTCTTTGTTTTGCCACATAGAGCAGTGAGACATTCTTGCATATTGTAAGCATATCAGAGCTGCGCTCGGTTTCCTAAAGCTTGATGATGTCAGCAGTATGGTAAATGTAGTATCAGAACTATCTGTCTGAAAGTCTAGCAACTATCTAAATGATTTCAGCTGTGTAGAGTATAGTATGGAGATCATTCAGAACAAGCAGTCTTGTTGAACGGTATGCAAAGTTACCTGGCATGTCAACAAAAAAAAACCGGAATGTAATCCTGTTTTGTTAAGGATGCAAACATCAGATTTCACATGTCACACATTTTGATGGGATATATTATGCCCTCTCATCTCACTTGCTGATTCTGCAAGGTCCACCATGGCATAAAATAACATGTCTTTGGCCTCATGGCATAAAGCAGCAGAGGTCTTCATATGTCAGGATTTGGTTTGTCATGCCGTATGGGATCTAGTAGATTCATGTCCTAAGATTGCTTTGTGGGACTTACTTTTAACATGTTACATTACTTTTATGTCCCCAGCAAACCCACTGGTCAAGACTTGTTAAGTCTAGATCTGTTTGCGTCCAACTCAGCTGCCTCTACGCCCACTGGTGCCAACTACAATGTATCACTCCCCTCCCCCTTGTCAGCACAGACAGAAATCAACTGGTATAGCAATAACAGCAGTGCAGTCACCACACCTGCCTCAGGTATGTAGATTGTAGATGTTCTGTGTAAATGACCTTACACTTTGAAATAAGTCCTTTTTGAGAAGTTATGTCTTATCATCATGTAGGTACTGATCTTAAGCGTACTATATTCACAGGGCACAAATCCTCCTAAGTTTTATGTCATTATTTAGAAAAATTCAAGATTTATTGAATCCTTTGAGTCAGTATTTCAGATTAGAGTTTTGTTACCTTGATTTTGAAACCTGGTGTTTTAGTTTGTGCTGTAATGTTTATAGTCAAATAGTGGTTAAAAAAAGGTAAATAGAAGGACACTTGAGAGTCATGATGCAAATATGGCCCAGTCCCATTTGAATGTTAGGTCATACCTCATATTCAGAGAGTGAAGCAACAGAAGATTTTAAGTCAGAAGATTGTCAGGAGAAGATTCTCAGGGAAGATATCCTTATCTATAAGTCAAAACACTTGACAGATGAGGGTATCCTCATGTAAAATCTTGCTTTGCTATGTGAATAAGAGGATTTTCTGTCTATCCAGAAAAAAAACTGTGAATTGCACATAAGTGATAGCTCATTATCATGTAAATGGCTATCTGAAACATATCTTGAAGAAATGGGCCAAATCAGGATGAAAGAAAGAAAAGATTCTGTTGTACCTAACCAGCCTCTAAAGTACGTTGGGATGAAACCAGGAGACTTCTATTACCTGCTTGTCAAAGACCGCAGTCGATCTCAAGAAGAGAAAACTGAATCGTTCCTGGCTTACTTGATGAGTTTTTTTTTCTTTTGAGATTGAATCTGTTAGCTGATTTCAGGGATGAAAGCTTCAGAGATTGTCTCTAATGTAGCACTCCTTTGTGATTGAAATGTTACTTATAATTCATGATTTTTATGCCTCTGTGAACCAATACATTTTGCAGGTGTGAAAAGTCCCCTAAATGGAAGCCCTTTTCCAGCTTCTACTTTGCCCGGTCCTCCAGTTACCTCCCCTCCCAGTCATATTACCTCCCCTACCAGTGGACTCCCACCCCCAGTAGCCAGACCGCCCTCTAGAAATAGGGGCATTGTGCCTCAGGTATGTCCAGTCATTGTGACCACATTTTGTTTAGGTACTTGTCTTCCAAAGTGAACCAAAGTGCATTTCTTTATGCACTAATTGATGAGTTTGGGCTTTCAATCACAGCTTTATCTGGTACTCCAAATCTATTGTGAATGTGTTAACAGAAGAAGCCACTTTATTTGATAGATAAAGGCATTGTGTAGCCAAAGAGCCAGTTTTGCATATAACCAGTTTGGCACCAATTTTTTTTTTTTGAATCATTCAGTAGCTCGCACCAACCTCCTTAAACAAGGTTTATTTTCATCTGACCAGTCGTTTTTCTATTACACAGAAAACCATTTCATGTACATTATGGACAGTCTCCCAGATTCAGTCAGTTTGTATTTTCTTTTAAGATTTGTCCTGAGCCTGTTATATTAAACTAGCTGTTGCTGTTCTTAGGCAATGAGTTTAGATTACTCTGTGATAAAAGGAAGGCTGACTCATTAAGCACTGTGGGACTGTATTAGGAATGATTTATATTGATGGCAAGACATTGTTCAGCTGTGGGTCTGAGCCATGAAAATTTGGAAGACTAATAAAAACAAAACAGTTGTCACTCCTCTTTTTTTCTCAGGAATAAAGTCACTTTTGTTCATATGCTCATACCTGTTATACTACTTACTTGACTAGCAAAAAAAATGCAGTACTTTGTAGTGCTAGTGGTAGAAGTAGAGAGATAGTAGTACACTATCAGGGCCTTCAGATAAAGCTGTACTCATACTCTGTATCTTTCGCGTACCACACAGGCAAAGGTGAATGGGCCAGTTCCTATGAGTCGGTCTGACAGTAATGGCAGTATGACTTTCAACACCACATCCATGCCTGTGGGATCATCCAGAGGCCCCAGCCCTCTTACCATTGGCATGTCTGATGTGGTGCCTTTGGCTGTAGCCTTTACAGAGACAATAAATGCCTACTTTAAGGGACATGATGCCACAAAGTAAGACCTTAAGTGTTGTTTGTTTCTTAAGGTGTTTTGTCTTGTTGAAACATGACCGACAACCTGCCTACACCATACAATATAATACTTAACACAAAATCTGCAAATATTTACTTAGTACGGGATCTGCGGATGTTTACCTAAAGTTAGTTATTCCACTGACGTTGAATTTAGTTCCTGGTCGTGGTGGTGTAGTGCATTCATTAAATTTGTTTGAAGTTAGGAAAATAGGGCGTTGTCTTGTGTGAAAATAGGCTGTTGTCCTTAGAATAGACACTTTGTAACTTGTGGGCTGATTGTTATCCATAAAAGTTTTCTCCAGCATGTTTGCAGAATTGCTATACTTGCAATGACATCTTTACAAAGCATGAAGGCCACAGCAATTTTGCGGCAGGGTAATTACTCTTGAAAAATCAGTGAACCAGGGAAATTTCAGTTATTAATGCCCTAGTGGAGGCAGCATTTGGGATCAGAATTTGAAAATTGTCAAATTGGCTGCTACTGGTGTCAAGAAAATGATGCGTAATGGGCGAAAAAATAAGATTTATTCTGCTTTTAGTGCTCACAAACCTGGATTTAAGCTGCAGATGTAGTGAATTCAAGTACTAAATTTCAGATGTCTTGTCAACTTGATTAAAAGCTGTGAAGACAAGGCAATTTTGATTCAAGTGTTAGAGAAATGTTCTGATTGTGTTAATTCCTATTACATTGCAGATGTGTTATACGCATTGTTGGAAATGTCATGATGTCATTCCCTGCCGGTGTTGTTCGAGTGTTCACAGAAAATCCATCGCCTGCCCTGCTCTCATTTCGTATTAAAAATGTTAACAGATGGGAAGAGGTCATTGCGAACTCTTCCATACTTTCCAAGTAAGTTTTGGAGTTACACTGTTAATAATGTGACAAACTGTCAAATGCCTCGGCTTTTACTATTTGCCCATTGCTGGTTCACAAAAGGCGGGTTGACTACTGTCCAACATCCTACAGTATATATCTCACTGAGAAATTCATGGCATGCAGAGTAGGTGAGCACACTGAATCATGCATAACACCTTCTATCAGATGATAAAAATTCCCTGAAACAAGCAAGAGGAGCTGCTAGTTGATGCATGAAGTTGGGGTTATGGTGTTTGTGAGACTGGTTTACACCCAGCCTTGTTCTTTGCAAGGGATGGCAGTTTTAGAGGATATACACTAATATATCCACACTAAGATTTTCACAGCTTGATAACTTCAGTAGGTCATATTTGCAATTCTTATGTCTTTCATAGAAGTGTCTTGCCTGTTAAATGACCAGTAATGAGAAGGCCTAAAAGAGGAATCAGATCACAAGCTGACATTTAATGAATTAATAAATGCTCTTCTTTTCCAGAGATGAATCACAAAGCACATCAGATGTTCATACTTACGAATTTAACATGTCCAACTTGGTGGACCACCTACGGCAGCAAGGAGAGCAGAACAAAGCAGCTTCCTACTTCAACATTGACATCCTTAAGTATCAGGTAAATGCTGATATTAATTGTGAGGATTAGGATGAAAGTAGGAGGGAAGACAAGTCATTGAAGATACTTGACTATGTTATTGAGGATTAGACTGACTTCCTGTTCTATGAATGGGATCAGCATGGCTGTGAGGCAAATTTCATTGGGCCTAGACAACTAGGTTATTGATATTTTAGTCAGCTGTTCCCATTATCAAAGTGAGAGACACAAACAACATGCAAGAGGTGATATCCAAATGCACCGCTGACAAATGCCTTAGATGCCATGATAAATCTGGACACCCCAGATTGGAATTTTTCATCCGGAGATGGTTAAATAAGAAAAATGATATAGTATTGATTTTATATAACACTCGAGCAGGAATGTATTTGTCTTGAAAATTTGTTCCTCCTATGACCCACAAAATGGAGGAGTAACGAAAGGAAGCCTCACAACTCTACTTTTATTTATAGATCTTGCTTTTGTCATGTCCAACATCAACATTATCTCGAACATCTGAGTCAAATTATGTTGCCTTCCTTGGAAATGTGGGTTTGGAATTCAGTATGTAAAGCACCAAAACTTAGATAAGGTTTAATCAGAAATTAATCTGTGGGAAAGGAAGTAAAACACTGTAGAATATGGTTCAATGTAAATTTGGCTGTCTCTAGGAGGTAGTATGGATGTGCACATAATGGATTAACTTTGAGGGCAACCAGCTTCTGAAACAAAATAAGATGTAATTAAATTTCATATTTAACATGTACAGTATCTTATTCAGTGAATGATTTTTTTTTATGAGGCCCTGTTCTTGGTGCTTTTAAAGGTTTAGTGGTTTTTTTTGAGTTCGGGATTAGTTTACCCATTCATGTGTGCTGATTTTTTACCTTATTTTGAAAATTTGAATGATAGTCCCAAGTCTGTTTGCATTTCAGACCTTCAGTTTTGCTCAAGACCACACAATCACGTGATTTCATTCCTGAAATTTCAAAATCCCCCTTAAAAGTACATTGAAGGTGCACTGATGTCACCTTCTTTCCTGCATTCTAAAGGTTGCATTGCGTCAGAAAACCTGCAGTTCCTCTAAAATTTTAAAAAGCCTACTCCTCACATTTTGGACAAGGGGGGAAATTTCACTGCCCACCAGTATGATCTAGAGAAAACTCTGGAGATTGTTTTAATCTGTGATTATTTGTGTCAGTGTGAAGGATTGCATGTTCCAAAAATGTACCACTTTAAATAAAGTAACATGGTTACATTGATTGATATTGAGACTTGTAATCTTCCATAAGATTCAACATGTGTATGATATGTGCTTATACAGAATTTCTGGAACCTGGTTCAGAACATGCACAGAAAAAGGAAAATAGAAAATTCCTCAGTTCTAATATGTCATTGCAGGTGAAAAACTCTCCTGGTGTGGAGAGTACCCCTCTACCTCTGGTGGTTTACTGGAAATGTGATGAGACAAACACAGACTTTCGACTGGACTACAGATATAATCCTTCCTCTATGTCCTCTCCCATCACATTGAAAAATGTTAATGTTGCCGTCACGGTTGATGGAGAAGTTACCAAAATGCAGAGCATTCCAAATGGCAACTGGTAAGTTTTATCCTTCGGCTATAGTTCAAGCAGAGTTGTTTAAGGTAATGGAAAGTGTGAGGAAACACAGGATCAGAGCTACTGATAGCGAATGCTGTGTACTATGGAGACGAGAATATTAGTAAGGGAAGACAGTTTCAAGTGAAATAAAGCACTGTAATGAGTAGGTAAAATGATGGAGCCGTGGAAAAGTTACATGAGAGTCCCGAGTACGTGATCATGATCTAAGGAGGCCTGCATGGTCAGGAATTTGTCTGGAGTTTTTTCTCCTTTCTTCAGTCCATTGTATCCAGATTGTTGTGTTAACTTCAAGTATTCAGATGTACAATGAATCCTATAATTTATCTTACAGGGACGAATCCGCAAAGCGAGCAACATGGAAACTTAATGACATTTCTGAAGTAAGTGAGCAAGAGTCCCAGGGCTGCATCCGGGCAAAGTTTGAGCTTTCTAAAGGCCCTACCAAACCATCAACAACAGCGATGCAGTTTGCAGGGGAAGGAGCAACATTTTCAGGGTCCGAGTTTGAACTGGCTGGACCAGGTTATAGGATATCACTTTTAAAGAAGAGGTTTGCAACAGGTAATTACTTCACCAAAGACTTCCATATTAAAAAAAATTATATGCTCATATTTTTGACATTGAGAATACAATGAAAATGCACCAAAATGTTAAAAATTCAGAAGAGTTTTTTGTTTTTGTTCATGCATCTTTTGAATATTTGATGAATGATTAGATCACAGTTTGGACATGAGAATTCAAAGAAAAACCACCAAAGTTCATAATAATTGCTTTTCATAGGGTGGGTCTGAGTGCCACTCGTCACTTGCTTTTCGAGTCCCCGCTCCTCTCATTGGGTGACCTCACATAATGTGAGCGGACGCTAAGCTCAAAGTGGACTGGACTTACAAAAAGTGAAAGAGTGTGTCGGAATACAGCTACTGCTTTAAGGCATAGTGACAAAACTGTAAATGCATATCTGGGGTACACTCATCCTTTACCAGCAATAAGACATCATTTCTGGAATATGACATGAAGGTGTCCTGTCACTAGATTAATGTACCCTTCTGCACCCTGCAAAATTGTACATGAAACATGATTTTTCAGAATTACTGAAGTTGCATATAGGGTTCATGTTTAGAAAATGACCACCTGGAAGCTGATGGTTTCCAAAATGAGTCACTTGCTCACTTCAGTTTCTGCCTCTTTCACAGGAAAGTACTTTGTCGATCCCGAACCCACAATGAGTTATGTATGACGACAGCTGACAGCTTAAAACTTCAAATACTTTATGCATGAGTATTGTTGTGAGAGGGCCAGTGAGTACTTCTGCATCCTTCATCACTGTTATCCTGATTTGCAAGGCAAGAAGTGCTGTACTTATCACAGGATCATATTGCAAGACATGAGTGACTGTTTCTTCATTATGACATCACCAGCGGGCAACTAGCTTCAGAGTGATGAGATACATAGAATTCCATTTGTCTGTTACCATTTTTTTTTAATAATAACACAAACTGTTTGATGGCTCAGGAGATGAATGCATCGCTGTGGCTACACATTCTGAGTACCTAAAGATAATGGGTCTATGTTTTCAAGAGCCAAAGATAAAATGTGGCTGTTTTCAAAACAGCTGAACTGCATTTTGTGTTTGAGGCAGATCACAAGTTTGTTTTGTTTTTAGTTATTTTGTTATACTACAAGTAGAGACACCCCCAATATTTTTGTTATCGATAAGTCATTATCATCCTTGTTTTATATCAGAAAAATGCAAACTGAAAGGGGAGAGGGGGAATTGTATACAGATGATAACTGAATTGCAAGCTTGCATGTGGGCATGATAGGAGAAATTCTGGCCCAAACTGTGTTTTATGAGAAATTGGGGGACTGAATAAATATTAGCTGCACACACAGGACAGATAAATGTATTTTGTCTAGCCTCAATTTCTGCAAAAAATTATGGTGCTTAGTACTGTTTGCTAATTGAAACCTCATGCAGACAAACTCACGTTGAAGCTTTGAAGTCAAAATTTCAGTCCTGAATGGACCATAATTAAAAAGAGTGAAACTGAAAGAATCGCAATCATGTTCATGCAATGAGCCCTGTCCCTTATCCCTGATCTTGCTTGAATCGTGGTGCATCTTCACTGCACATCTGAAGTCCCCTCTCATGGTGGTAAAACTGGGGTTGTTAAATTCAGGCCACATTTACAGAGATATGAAAAACAGCATTTTTTGGTAAGTTCATGCCCCCACAATGTGTCTTTCATTTGGGAAGAACGTGAAATATAGCTGTGGGTAATTTACCTCACAAGGAAATTTTGTGATAAAGTTCCCGGTTTCTCTGAAATACCATGGGGGGGAAGCAAAGATTAAAAGAAACTTTGTAAGTGGAACAGGGGATGACCAACACTGACCTTATCATTCTTGGTGCACAGGTTGTCACATTATTTTATTCGTTGTGTTGATTCATTGCCTGCTTTTCATACACTTCAGCTATGCTTACTGCTTTGTTTTGGCAACATTGGACTGGCATTGTTTCCCGGCAGTAATAAGTAGCAGCCATGTGATTTTAAAGATTTGGGCAAAGCAGACTATGGAATATCAGAGGGGAGAAAGCTTAGCTGATATGGAATGGATTTTGGAATCTAGATACTGCTGTGTTTCAAGACCGTGTAAAGTATGGCCCACTGATGCCTTGTATAGATATTCTAGAACATGATAAAAGAATCTATGAAATCGTGTTTATGAAATATTTTTGTGCCATAATTCTTGGGCATTGTGATGAAATTTTCAAATAATCTTTTTGCCCTCAGCTTAAAAAGATTGTGTACAATTGTCCTTTAGGTCATTTCCTGTCTTGTTTGAATTTTTAGTGCTCAAGCAAGTGTACAGTTTAGCATGCCTGTCTGTTTTGGTATAGGTGAGCCAATTTTTTTTAGCACTTTGCTGTAAAGTTAGTGAAGCCAGTAGCTTGTCCTATCTCATCCATTACCAAAAGCTCTCATTACTGTATAGTCAGTACATAGCTTCCTGCCTCACAGTGGTACAATGAGAAAGTTGACTAGGGGATACTAGTGACATTTGCTTCTGGACTCTTTGACACTATTCAAGGTGCAGATCAACTGGCTGTTTGCATCTGAATTTGCTGCAACCACATCTCACGTTTAAGTTTCTTTACCAGTGTGTTATCACTGTGCTGTGAAGTCACTTTTCACATTTCCTGTGCCGTGGAATGGTATGAAGCAAGTCTTGTCATTCAGAGGACCTGTTTAAACTAAATAGGTGTCATTGTAAGCTGAACAGTTCAAAACCTCCTTCTCCTCCCTCTCCCCTTACCCCCATGTCACTGAGGATTGATGTAATTTGTGGGGTTAAGAATAAGGAAAATGAAACCCGGAATCAGAGAGAGAGAAAACTGGCCAGAAAAAAATTTGGGCCAAAGAAATTCAGATACCATGCGGCCAAAAAAATACATAACTGGGCATTAAGAAACTTCTTTGCATGTGACAGGTTGGAACTTTTGCCTTGTCTTATTCATTCGTTGTTTTTCTACATCGATCAGCACTCTGTGGGTGACCCATACCTCTAGTATATTATCATAATGATAATCCCCATTAATTATATTGTTATGATATTGTTCAGCTGTTTTAATTCTGCCCTGCTTGTACCTAATATTATACTTGCTTTCTTTTCCTTGAAGATGATCCCTCTTTGTGTACTGTATAAATATGTACATGTCTTGATGTACATTACTGTGTATATCTAAACATATTCCTGTACAGTAGTGTTTTTCCAATATTTTTCTTGAAAGATATCCATATCATATTCTCCCACCATTCCTTTTGTATTGTACAATTTTACCGCTTGTTTCTATGCAGCACTTCTACATTTATGTATTCTCGACATTTCCTTTTAATGTCACTAAATGCTGACTTTTGAAGGTTCTGCTGCTACTAGAAAAGTAATTTGACAAATTTTTGTAAACATTTTGTCTTGAGTTAGAGGGATGTCTGCTTTAAATAAACAAAAAGAAAGAATATAAACCAGTAACAGATCATGAAACTGATGTTGTGATCTCCCACTATGTGTGAAGAGAGTACTGTTTTTGGTATTGATTCTGTTGGCTGTGCTAATAGTTTGGGCACAACATGTAAATTAATTCCACTACTGAAGCCAAAATAATTTGTCTGCCCCATTCAGTTGCCTTCTCTTTTTTGTTTGGTGAGCTTATAGAAGGTTCTTGATCTGCAGTTTCTTATCACAGACATTGCTTAGCCTTGAATTGTATTTGGATTTTACACCATGTATACATGCTGCATGTCAATTTTCGTCAGAGTCAAGAAAAGTTAGAAGGAAAGTAAGAAAGGGCATCTTATCGTCATATGAAGGCAGTAGCAGTCTTCGAGTCAGGGAAATCTTTAATTTAGGTGCAATTGTTGTAAATTGAATAAAAGTTGAGAAAAGAAAAGTCCCTAAAGTTTATTACAAGGGACATTATTTTAAAACGCTCCACAACATTAAGTTACAGATATCCGATGGAAACCTTTAATTTATGTGCAATTGTTGTAAAGGAAATTAAATTAATAAAGAAAAGTCCCAAAAGTATAGCACAAGGGACCTTACATTAAAACACTCCACAGCATTAAGTTACAGATGTCAGTCATGATGATCTTTTGCATGGCAGTTTTACAGTAGTGTCCATAATTCTGATAATATTAAATCTACTATAGAGCACAGCATTTGTGCATGTATATTTGGGAGGCATATTTAACTCGTATTATACCTGTGCGAAATACTTCTGCCCCTTATTCCATGTAATGTGACTGTAACTGAAAACCTGAAAATATCTGTGAGCATGGGCTTACTGAAGTTGCCTACAACCTGAAGAAGGGCAAAAATGCAGTTCTTAAGCTCAATGTGATGCCTAGACAAATGATATTCTAGTCATTGCATCATATAATATGGTTTGTAGGCAGTCACTGAAACAAAATCTCATGGTAGATTTTTTTTTTTTTTGTTAGCATGTTTTATTCTACAGTCCATTATAGTGTGAACTCCTATGAATGTATTTTCTGTTGCTTAATTATTGTTTCTTCACCCTGGCAGAGCATACTCAAAGTTGGTCACTATATATGATCCATATACTCCAGCAAAATTTCTTCCCAACTATCCCCCTCCCCTCACATAGTTTTACTGCCTTGGACTTCTTGCATTGCGTTCCTTTTTTTTTTTAATGATGTATTCAGAAGTGGAGATCCCATGTTATTCAGCATATGGATGAATCATGAACTGTTGTAAAGCATTTTGTTCTCACATTGTTTTTAATTTATCCCTCATGAGTTTCAGGTTTGTTGTAGGATATAGTCTCAACCATACTAGTTAGGATTTAGTTTCAAACACAGTGTTTAGGAATCTTAAAGAAGTCAGTTTATTTCGCTACCATTTTGTTTGAGTCAGCATTTAAAGATTTACTTGAGGTTTGAAATCATAGAGATATGACTTTATTTGTGACATACAGTTTGGTCTCATAATAAGATTATCAAACTTGTAACAAATTTAACTTATGAACAGTTAAGGAATTCAGTGGAACTGTAAAGATGATAGCAGCATCCTTTCTAGATGTGAGAAGTATCATTACTACAGATATGGGCATTAATAATTACAATGAATTGTTCATTTACAAGTAGTTTTTATTATTTTTTTTGTTTTTGTTCGTGGGTTGGTTTATTTATTAAGTAGGTGGGTCATATTTAACCTTTTTAGCGTTGACATATAATGTCATATTCTACATAGAACAGTTTGGAGAAAAAGAGGATTGTGTATGTTTATAACAGGTTTAGAACAGGAGGCATAGTTATTCATAAACTTCGCCTGAAAATAAGATTCCGTTTGGAAACTTGAAAGGCCAACTGAGCAATGATGGTAGGGCCTGATTTTTGATGATGTTGTCTCTGAGACAAAATAACAATAATTTCATTGAAGGTTATGGTTCTAAGTCTCAGAGCTCAAACATGGATTCCATTACTGTCTCTAGAACTGATATAAACTTCTGAACAAAGTAATAATGAAAATTTGCATTCAACCTAATTAGTGGAGTACAGTGTTACATTTTAACACAGACGATCTGTTCACATTTTTCCTCACAGTATTGTGTACTGCATATGTAACCATTTTTCCCTCGTTAAATGTGGTTTAAGGATTATTCATATTACAACATACAAACAATGATATAATGATTTTCTTAAGGTTAAACAATTACATTTCTGGATTGATACAGTACTTTTGCCAGTAAATTGAGAAACCACGTTGTCCTGAAAAATATTTCAGGGTGAAAAATCTGTTGTCCTTATCTTAGTGAAGGAGATTATGGTGCATTCTCACAATGGGATGTTGCTGTTAACAATGTTGCCTGGCTCTGATTTAGTGACTGAACTTTTGCAACGTTGAGTGGCTTTTTTTATGATGGGATGTGTGTTGGCTGTGTATGTGTATGTAGATCATGTGTATGGGCCATATTTTGGATATCAGCATCATGGTGGAAGAAAAGGTGACCTAGGCATGCATGAGATATGGCTTATTGAAGCTTATGCACTTGTTTGCTAAAGCAATAATTACATGCTTTCTATGATGCTTTCTGATATTTAGATGAAAGCCAAATGAAGATGATTGGATATTTTCAAAATTTGGGGATAGTTTCAAAATTTTTGTGCATGGAGAAGAACATGGAACATGTCCGGCACAATTTTGGATGACATATTTGTCATAAGAACAAGGGTTTCTTCACGTTCATGTTCATGTTCTTGTTTTGAAGGCTAAACATGAGAGATGGATCTGGAAAGAAGAATTTTGCCCAAGGTTCAGAGCAACATAGAAAGTATGGAATTGAGAGAAACTGTATCAGACCTGCCAACCTCCCAGATTTATTGTGAAAATCCTGAATTTTCAGTGCGTTCTGGACATCCTGATCTCAGCCATTGAATGCCGACTTTGTCCTATCAGTTTTCCTGTTTCCCTTACTGCAAGAACTGATGTGTGACACATAACCAACCGATGATCTGTTCGTCTTTTTTCTTTACAGAACTTGAGTGACTTCCCTTTAATGACAATTCATTTCTGTGACAAAGTTCTCCAATTGGACCTAGGACTTACCTTTTTAGTTAGTTCTCTGTTGTTTGTTTTCATCCTTTGGGTGTTTCAGGGTTGCAGCTTCAGCCATGCTGCTGATTTTGATCCGCAAATCCTGATATTTCTTTTGATCATTTCCCGATTTTATTTTGTAGGGTTGGCAGGTCTGCCTTGTGAGGGCGAGAAGGTTAGTTGAAGTGGACATGGAGATTTGATAGATTAAAAGCAGCATTAATGCAGGGATAGACAAGTTGATAGATGACGAATGAGTAGAGAGAAAGCGAGAGTCATTGTTTTATAGGAGACTGTATAACATACTCCTTGTGTAGTTCAGAGAAAATGATGAAGGTTCCAGTATGTTTTTGCAATTTGGAATTGCACTTTATAAGGCCCTGTCACTGAATGATTCCTGGATTTTTAGATGAACTGTTTCTGTCTATCTATTCCAGAGTGATACAAAACTGAACTTGACGCATATGTGCATATACAGTGATACTCTATAAAATCGCAGAAAAGGGGTCAGATATTTGAGTTATATGTGCAGCTCATTTTGCATGTAAATAATAATTATGAAACTTTAAAGCTTTACACGTCTCTTGTTTAATTCAGAATATGATAAAAATTTCTCACTGAAAGATCCGATAGATAATTTAACTAACAGGAGAAGCTTGAAGAACAAACTTTGATGTCCTATTTTGACTTATGAATGATGCTTTTAGTGCTTATTTATGCTTGCATGAGTAAAGATTGGGCCATGAGAATGGAATGTATTATTCATGTGGGAGTTAGTTTTACTGATGTTGCATATATGTATAGTAAAGATATATGTATAAAAATTGTACATGGAGAAAGATGCATACTTGCTTTATGGTGTAAATGTATTGCTTTACATACCAAGAAAATTCAGAGATGCAAATGGATAATGTTATAAATTAAGCAGCTGTTGTTAGTCTGCTTAATAGGTTGTGTGTGACAGCATAAAAAATTCATTCAGTTGATAGGACATGTCATTGGGTTAATCCAAAGTCACAGTCTCATTTGATAACAATCTTTGCATAAAATTATCTTAGAGGATTCAGGGCTGAAAATATAAAAGATTATTTGACATAATTTGTTGTTGTTTTTTTTTGGTTTTTTTTTGCTTGGACAAAGGTGCTAGTTTAAATATTTTTTAACTTTTGTTTCTGTTCGGAGAGGGCCTCTGTGCATTTGATTCACACTTCACAATATTAAGTCTTCTTCACCAGAGAGCATTCCAAAAATATTTGGGGCCAAATCCAGTTGTTGCTACTAAAGTTTTGTCTCTTTCACATTTGATTTCTCTAGGTGTCTGAGTTGATTCCATCATCAAGGAGTTCTTTATTACTGTCATGTGAGACCAAATGAACTTAAAAGAGTTATATCTTATGATTTTGTAGCTTTGTTCTAACCCAGTGAAATGAATAGTGAAATATATGTGTGTAATTTGAGATGTTTGTGCAGAATTGTATTATTTTGGGGTGGGTTATATGGAATTGAGAGATACGATATTTGATGCAAGTTTGTCATAAAGATGTTAAGATGCTGCACAAGATGTGTAATTAAATTTGCATGGTGATGATTCTTGTTCACCTTGTCATAAACAAAGTGCAATACTTATTCCTTTGATGAACATACTTGGATGCTGTTTTCACAATACGTACGATGGATTATATCTGATGTCTTAGCTGAATGTTTAAAACTAATTAAATGTCTTTCTTTCGTAGTTATTCTCTTCATATATTGTTACTGTTTACCAGTAAGTCACAGTGTTTTCTTCGGACTACAAACTTTCTAGTTCCATCATAACCCTTTAAATAATCTTCATATGAACTTCTACAAGGAATGTGTCAAAAGCCAACCAGTACATTTCCATCCTTAGATCAGATTGTTCTTAGTCACTTTGCTGGCTTTAAGTACATACGCACGATGTTGGAAATGTAGTATGGATAATAGAGTCTTTGAATGCTCCTTAATGCAAGTTCTGAAATCCAAATCACTTATGAATCGAATAAAGCACAATTCTGAGGCAACTATATTTGTTGTATTAGGAACATATGAATTCAGACTGCAGTCTGTGTATGTGGAAAAATTTGACACACTTGTTGGATGTAATCTGGAGGAAACACTGGTATGAATCTGTTGGAATGATCCACATAGCTGAAATTCTCAAGGATATGGCCGGTGACAGGCGTTAGGAAGCTAATCAGGTAACAGCGACCAGGGGATCTCACAATTCATGTCCTAGTGTCGCAGAGCCGTATGAAGAATGTTTTGAGTGGAACTATGCTGGTGACAGTTCATAGTGAAGTAAGTGCAGTATGTTTTTAAGGTGAGAAATAGTTTTAAAGACAAACTCATGTGGTTTTGCATGACTCCGACATTATGAGATCACCTTGTCACTGCCCTCTTGACAAAAACAGAAATGCAATAACATGGAAATTTCTTTCGTGCAGTTTTTATTCAGAAATGAATGTTAGTATTTTCAAGACCTTTCAACCAGTTAAAGGTTTGGAAAATAATTCCAGTTTTTTATGTGTTGATCACTGTTCGGGCACAAAAGACATGTATTTAAATTTTGTATATTAAAACTATAATGTCAAATAAGCCTCTTCTGTCATAACATGGCCCTGTTTTCAGTCTTATGCTGTTAAGAAAATGGTACAATAAGGATGATGACCTGTGAGATGGCTGTGAGATCAGTATAGAAATTATCAGCATTTATGTTTTCACTTTATCCTAAAGTGATGATGGAAATGTTAAACATGGGTGAAAGGGCCAAAGAGGTATGTTGGGGTGGAATGTGTAGAATTTTAACTCTTTTCACCTAGAGTGGAGTTTTTCCTTGGATTCATAGTCACAAGAACCATTGAGTAATCATGTATAGATTTACATTATGTATATGCCTTTCATAGTTAAGTCTGCCAGTAATAGAAATGTAAGAAATCAAAACTTGCTCCCCAGTGCTAGATTTAGTTGTGCCTCTTTGGAGTAGTAACCTGTCTTCCAAACCAGTGTGCAGATATGAAAGGTCTGGTTGGTTCTGGTGCTTTTTGAAATTTTGTACAAAATTTAAACTCTACTTCACTGATTACACCTGGAATGAAATGTTAAAGGTCCGAGACTGATTTGCACTCTGCATCAAATCCTCTATCTTGATGTATAAAGTTGTACATGTTATTGACATTACACTTTGTGTACCAGTCTTGCCAAATTAATTACCCTTTTCAGGCCAAAGGCTTCTTTCATGTTGTAAGTTCATTATATAGCTTGGTCACATATTTGCGACACTTAAATACGATGCAGGATTGGAACAATGGCACACAAAGTGTTAAAGAGAAATATACAACATTATACTTCAGCACAGACGATATGATATCAGTTCTGTGAATGGATTATCAGTCTGATGGTGCACATATTTTAATTCACATTTTCACTAATTTATGCCAGCAAATGTAGAAATTGATCAGAGAAATGGATGTGATAATCATGACATACCAATCGGTGGGCCTACAGTACATGGATAATGTCCGTCTAGAAGTAGACTTCTGCCCTTGTCACAATTATGTGTGCAGTACAATGCAAGTTTCAGCCAAAAACTAGAGTGGACATCTTCTCCTGGATGCAGTAATCTAATGTTTGCATCTTCTTCAAAATTCTACCTTTTGAATTGATTTCATGTAAAGTTTACACTTGCATCTTGTGTTCGAAATTGTAAAGCTGAATGCCAAAAGGTATTGCAGCTGCATAAATTATGAATTGAGCATGTATGGCCATGCATTGAGAGATGATTAAAGTTTACAGTTTAAGTTTACAATCTCCTGTTGTTACCGCACCAAGGCTATGTAATGTTGGTTGTTTGGAGTATAAGTCATATTTCTTCACTGGCGTCTTGTTGAAATACCAGCTTTTATGAAATTTCCTAGCGCCATGAAATCATTTAAAAGTGCAAGCACTTTTTTCTCCCACTCTTTTCTAATTTTCTTAGCTAAAGATGTATTTTGAGAAAATCCTGAGAATCATGCATGGCATTTTTAGTAATCTGAAACAATATGCTATCGAATATTAATGCATTGCCAAAGAGAGATATCTCCACATTATCTCAAGCACAAGTAATCTGAGGCTTTTGACTTTGGGTTGAAATTTGCACAGTGCTCCACACAATCTACTAGCCATAACTAATTTTCAGGCGGACTGTTTGATTACTCTTTCTTGAAAATGTAGTGTCTTTACATGTTATGATTTAAGTGACCTTTTCAGTCAACAAGATGTTCATTTTTTCAGTGGGTGAAACAGTACTACACAGCTCTATGATTTTAAATAAAGTTGAGACGTTATCACTATCAAACAGACCTGTTTAGTGTTCTTTCTTTATTCTGTTTTTGTGCTCCCTCTTAACCTTCACTGCGTGTTTTTTTTAATTCTTAGCAGAAAGTTACTGGATTTGTAGTGAGAGTAACATTCAAAGATATGTTACTGACAGATATCCCTAGAATATGTTTAATATGAAAACACTTAATACAAAACTATTGATTTTATGAAATGCTTTGCAAGTCTCACCATTTTTGTATATATATTTTATTATATTTATTACAAAATGTGACTGCCGTGAATCTGAAAACATGCCAATTACAGAATATTTATAAATCCTTAATGAGTTTTTTTTTTTTTTTATTAAACAGTAATCCAAGTCATTTGCAATAAATTAACATTGAAGGAAGCAGTTCCCACCGCCAACTTGCTGAAAGCCAGGCCAGAGAAAGGCATGGCATTTCCTTATCAATCAATCACAACATGATCCTTTGCAATATACCATCTTTGTGGTCATGATCATACTACAAGGGAGACTGAGGCAGGCAGTTTTTACTTTTCGTCATTGATAATCCGAAATATGCTTGACTCAAAATGATTCTGTGTGCCCTTTGAATTTCAGATGCAGATCTGTAACATTTCAAGTTAAATATTATTATATAGCCATAGATATTCAGCTTCGTACAGCTGTTGAAACTTTTAAGTGCTTCCCACTTTCTCATTTTAAATGTTTTGTAGCATGTTAGCCTACTGCAATTGAAAATCTGTTAGCGTTTGGTGTGAATCTGTTTTGTGTATACGATGGCAACTACGCCAGCCGATAATACCTATGGTAAGAGAAAGATCGAAAGAAGGAGGGACTACGGCATGCCAAATGATTTGGACGCTCGGCAGAAGAGGAGGGCGTCAGAAATCATGAAAACACCGAATTTAAAATTAACCGCGGGAACTTTGCCGTTGCCACGCCCACTCGCCACATGTTACATCCGGGCAGTAAACGGTATCGATAGTCACTCTCCTGTTGGTAAGATGGAGGATGTTGTTGTTTTCATTCCGTCAGCGATCTACGTAGCCCGGTGACATCATTGCGAAGCAAATTAAATAACTCCATGTATTCGTAATTTATTATATGCACTTTATGCAGATAGAGTTTTATGGTAATCTGTTGAAGTGTAAGCCTGCAAGGCTTCATATTATGCCAGGCAGCTCGCAGTCGTAGACAGGCCTAAGTCTGTGAGACACAAAAGGCAGTCACAGTTCAATGATTCCATCTGTAATACTAGACTAGATCAAGGGTTGATCCATGAAAATTGTTCCCGTACCCTGGCCCAGCAACGACTTTCATATTTTTATGAATATGAGCATTTTAGAATCAACTAGACTATCTAGACTATGGCAGTATCTCAATCACTTGCATTTTCTAAGACAAGATCCAGCTCCAAACTAAACTGCCAGCTGGCAGTTTCTTACAGCCCAGCAGGCAGCAAAGAAAAAGCTCAGTGTCAGGAGTAGGGGTTAAAATGTTTTTTAAACATTAGATCAGTTGACTTAGAAAGCAGGTCTCAAAAGTATCAATAGCACCATGAAATAGACCTAGGTCTACATGGTGCATTTTCTGTCCATAATGTTGTGACCAGTGTAGGTTGTAATTCCTGTGTTAATTACGCTGACTGACACCAGCCAGTCTTCTTGGCTTGGCACCATTTAAGGAAGAAATTCTAAATGAGACTCACGTCCCTTACTGGAAATCATACCTGCTAATACAAAGGAACTATTTCTCCAAACAATAACCTTACTTTTCATCCCAACCCTAATGCCTATCGAGGCAGAAGTATCAGTCGAGGTAAGTCCTTAATTTAGATGTCCATCAAGACAGGAGCATCAGGTATAAACTCGTTTGGAATTCCTCCCTCATTTAGTTTCTGTATAATGATTGGAGGTAATTGCATTATACTAATTACTATGAATGCTGAAAGTTATTATTTTACACTGCATAGTGCAAAGAGAAATTATGCAACTTGGCCTTCAGCTTAAAGATTTGTCTTATCAACTGAATTTAATGCCAAATTTTAATTATTACATTCCTGGTGAGTTTGATGTAAATGAACAATATCAAACATATGTAAAGATAAAACTTAAGTAATTAGTGATGGATATCTTACTAGAATACCAAGATTGGAAATTTCCTGAATCTGGTGTTATACATCAGCTGTTTACTCTGTTCGATCAGGGGAAGGTAGATATAAAGTATAAAATCTGATAGGTCATTGTTGTCATTGTAAAGCAGGCTGACAGATGGAATGGTATAAAAGAAAACAGATAAGGTCTAAGGTCAGGTAGATCCTAATCACAGTTTTGAGCAAAAGGGACAGAGTTGAGAGTCTAACAGTAAACTTCAGAATGTATGGTAAAATGATGACACCACAAGCATTTGAGTTCTTGTAGTTTTTGGTGATTGATTGTCAGTAGCTGGAGGGGAAGTTACCTCTGTGGAGTTTCAGTGGCCGGAGGGAAAGTCACCTCAGTGGAGTGGCAAAAATTTGAAATAATTGTGATTAACGAACATTTTGCTGTGTATGAATCATGCATACAATCTACCCCACAAATATGCTTCAAATTGCAGACAGTGCATTTACCCATATCAAACTATTGAACATGCCAAGCCCTCTGAACACTCCACAAAAAATATTTGCCCAAAAGTCCATCCACAGAACACAGTCTTTACTCCACTGCTACTCAGTTTACCACAGAATGGTGACATTATAAAAGCCAGCCGCCAGTGCTCAGTAACAAGGATCAAAGGCAAGGCAAGAACCTCACAAAAATATAGAATTATCCACGCTTGATCGTCACTCAGTCATAAAATTAATAACAAAAAATGTAGAGACTGATTCGGTATCAGTCAGTCCTTGACAGTTTCAGTCCAAAGATTTTTATTGTACTTACTGGTTATTTCCTGCATTCCCATCCTAGATCTTTTTGCAGTTCTCTTTCTCTGTCTTGAGAACTAGCAAGCACAGGCAAGAGGCTACAGCTGCAAGACTCCACTGATTATACAGTGCTACTGCTGTTAATACTCCAGTGAGGCAATACCAATAAGGTAGGATCATGTGTTTTCACCCATTTTGAATTTGGCTTAATTGCCGTTAGCTCATTTTTTTATATGCACTTTAATATGACTTCTGTCTTCTCAGTGTTGAGTGTAACAGTGTCATTTGGTTTTGAAATGTCATACTGTGTGGATCCACTATTAGTTGGACACACTGTGACTGTGTTGATTAAGCTTACCGATGAACTTACCAGTGTGAGACTAGTTCACACATTCCTGCTTCTGTTATCAAGCACATTATCAAGATTGTCAGATGCCGTAGTCTTCTCCGTGATCTTTCTCATAATGGCAAATGTTCACAAGTGTCCCAATAATTGTTTGTAAACTAGGAGCTCCTTTTGAAGGCAGCTTTTTGCCTTGGTGTGTAACTGTCCGTAGCATGCTAGGTTCTTCTTTTCTTCACAGTTAGTAACTTCACTGCATCTTTTACAGGGAACATCAGCTATAGCATACGATAAACTGTCCTAAATAAAGGCAAACCTTAAGCCAGAACTTGCATTAAATTTACATATGATTGGATATGTGGAGATGTAGAATGGAAACCTGAAAGCTCCTTTCTTGCGCATCAACACATTTGAATGCTGTCATTTACATGCACAATACCTGGGTGAATAACTTCAGGCTTGCCAACTGTCGAAATTTGTCAGGGACCAGCATGCTGTAGATGTCTGAGGTTTATAAGAGGAAAGAAGATGTCCTCAGGTTGTATGCTTTCCCACATTGCAAAACTCTTGGCTACAAAAATGGGGCTACAAGTCTCAAGTTGTTTGGCTGCTGATTTTTGTCAGTAATTTCTGGTGGATAATAAGTTCAGTAACAGTTTGCCATGCTGAATCTCTTGCAAGATTGATTAAATGATAATGGATATGTTTTTCGAGGTGCAGAAATCTGCTAATTTACAGAAAAAGGTTGCATGTAGCCATATATGTCAAATTGGGTCAAAACCATTTTTTGGCATCTTTCTGTAGAGCTTATGGTACCTGTTTTTTTTCATCTAGGTTATTTTCTTGTAGCTTTCCTATCTTCTGAGGTGGACTTTGTGTGCTGCTGAATAATTGATAAAAAGAGATGCAACAAGAAGTAATTATTATGTCTCACGTAATATTATGATTCTGGGGCACAAGGTCTATTTCTGGAAAATGTCAGTTTCTGACTAAGGAACACCAATAGCTACAGTGGATGCCTTGCTCCCTTGTCCTCAAAACAGAATTTAGTTTACCTTGTACATCTCTCTTGTAATTTGTAGCTGGGAATATGATCACCACCTCTCTTTCATGCTTGGTTGCTCATCAATTCAATAATGAGTGACTTCACATTCTTCTTTAATGGATTTTGCAAAGCACTGATGCGATAGGTGTCCCCACTTTTGTTTAGGATTTGTTGGCAAGCCTGTGACTGGAGATCTACACAGTTACATTTAAAATACAGCAGAACTATATGATCTGGTTGTTGGGAATTTATGTACACACTGGAATGAATGCTAAATTATATTCTTTTAAAGAGGAAAATCCACTGTGGTTTTGACAATAATAGACATCCTCTGTGTTAAGAAGAACTGAAGAGCATGTTTTATCAAAACTTGATATATAGTCTTTGAAGGTTTTTGAAATTAAAGGAAATAAAGGTAATTGCTCTGCAGGCATGTCTTTTTGTTTACTGTTAAGTGACATAAAACTTGTAGAAATGCTGATTGCAAGCAGTTTTGGTATAAATGAATTAACACAGAATTGTGTCCATCAATTCGCTTTAAACTTTTTTTTCAACATGAATACATTTATCGAGTTTTGGAAGAACCCTTTCAGTTATGCTTTATAATCCTGTCAGTGTCAGTATACTTATATATTAAAATTGAGAACATAAATTTGTGCACTGTGTTGTTCTGTAAAGTATTGTGTAGTGTTGTGAAAACTGCTGTCCATGTTAGATCATAAGACTAAATTCAGTATCATTTGGCAGAAAATGAGCACAGCACACTAGACTTTGGAGCGCTCATATCCTGTATTAAATGAGAGAGCATAATGTTCATTATGTTGTTCTGTGAAGTATTGTGTAGTGTTGTGAAAACTGTTGTCCATGTTAGATCATGAGACTAAATTCAGTATCATATGGCATGACCATCAGCAGAAAATGAGCACAGCACACTAGACTTTGGAGCGTTCATATCCTGTATTAAATGAGAGAGCATAATGTTCATTATATTGTTCTGTGAAGTATTGTGCAGTATTGTCTGTGAAACTCTTGTCCATTTTAAATCTTGAGATTAAATTCAGTAGTAATTAGCATGACCATCAGCAGAAAATGGGCACAGCATAGTAGACTTTTGAGATTATATTTATTGCACATGTGCCTTGATGCTTGTGATCTCAGCCTTAAATTTTGGGTTAAAAATGGAAGATTCAAGGTATAGTGGAAGTTAGTTATCCTCTGGAAAGCAAATGATGGCTTAGATAGCATGAGTCCTCCACCACGCTACATGCAGTCAGATTTACCCTTGTCTTGGTCCTGACCCAGGAAATGCAACAATCAACTTAATATACCCTGTGACTGACCTGGGATGTGGCAAATTACATGGGAATCGTAACCACCTGTAACTGCTCATGTGTGCCGAGTGTATGGAGTACACTGCTGCTGCATTCTGAAAACCTAATATTAATTGAGAAGCAGAGAGGTGCTTTTGAAAATTGTTAGATTCAAAGCTCAAAAACACTTGTAGGAGTAAAGACTGCTTTGTGTCCTGCAGAATTGATGGTGTGAAGGTACAAAAATCTTACTCATGTCTCCTTGTGATTTCTAAGTACAGATTGTGTTGTTGCATGCTGCTTGTATAATGAGGTCGGACGCAATTACCCAGGTACTAACTAACACACATTCTTAACTAGTAGAAGTGCTGCAAGATGTTGTGATTGCTCATACTTATTTTTTAGCTTTCTTTCTTATCTTTCTGTTGCAAATTCATGTACATTTTTGTCAGAATTGTAAACATAACACAAGGGATTGATCTCAGCATATGAGCCTGTACTTTGAATTTGATGCATTTGATGGCTCCTCTTTGCAATGTTCTGTTGTTCATCATATCTTCAAGACCTCTTTCATCATTTAATGCTCACCTTTGAGCTCTGTATTTCATTTTGTCTATGATTAAATACTCCTTTGGAAGGGTTGTGATATCTCAGTGGTGAAATTCGTTACAATTTAGGTTTGGTGACTTTGCGTTATCGTTGATCGATTCGTATGAGGTCCATGCATATGAAATAAATAAGGGAATGACAGTGTTTTCTTTACCTTTGAGTTTTCAGAGGAAAAAGGCTGTGCTTGTATTAAGACTGAGCTTAACTCTTTGCAGCATATCCTGTTTTCCCAATATATTTTACCTGGCTTGAGCATGTTGGCTGAAAACGATGTCATATTTGGGCTGTATGTAAATGTTATTTTTATGATTCTTGGTAACGAGGAAATTCAGTATGCTTTAGTTTTCTCATATTGTTCTATCCAAGTGTAACCCACATTATCAGTTTGTGATTTCTTTAGTGTTTACACTCCTTTTTCTTGAGTTTTTGATGTTGCCTGTTTTCTCAGCTGGAATTGTAATGTAGGTCAAAGTGAAGTGTGAAATGTTTTCTCTAAAAGTTTTGTGGCATTTTCTTTCTTCTCCTGCATGTCAATATTGTCAGTTATGGAATTTTCCTTAACCTGAGTTGTTGTTTTTTTTCTCTTTTGCAGTTGTTGTAGCTATAATCAGCATGATTATTTTTATCTTATGTCTTTGTATGGTACGGAAGTAAATAGCAGTCACTCAACTGTTTTCATCACATCTTCTTCCTCCTCTTTTTCTTGATTATCATCGCAGTTAAAGAACTCATAATGCAAACTATGCCCTTCAACCTGAGAGCCATGCTTTTGGAAAGAGTTGGAAACTTGCAGATTAACAATGGAATTTCTTATCGCTGTTGAAATTACATTGACTTTGAATGTTGCACGTTACTCAGGTACTCAGATTGCTTTCAGTGCCAATGCACTAATGTAATTCTTACGATTGTAAGAGATCCCATCGTGATTGTAAGAGATCCCATCGTTTATGCGCAAGCTCTCAATTAATAATGTAGAACCTCATGACCTGGTCATATGAACGTGAATTGGCTACATGTTGCAAAAGTGTGGTCCCATGCTCAACTGTTCTATACTTACCTTTACATTTTCCCTACCTTTTGTACATTTCGATGTCGAGATGCAGTTTATGGTTGTGTGCTGGAGGTGGTGGTCCACAAAAACCCAAATATGCCTAAATTCTTAAATGTACCAAAATCCAAAGATACACAAGTTTTACAATGAGTCAGTAGACTAATAACCATCATTATGAAGATCTTTAGATAGTATCAACTTTCATCGATTGCTAGCTTAACATATATATATGCCCTCAGGGGATTAGTGTTGATTTGTTAATTTACATCCTCCATTGTCATTGTTATTTGTTTATGCTATTGTTTTTTGTTTGATATTTTGTAATAATTTTTGGATGCTCATATGTCATGTTGTCTTGAGCTATTTAACAATCTTGAATCTTGGTTCCACGGTTTCTGCCACTCTGTCTCTCCACCTTTTTCGTAGTCTTACCTTGGCTTTGAAACTACGTGATTCTCAGTTGAATACCTGTGATGCTGGTTTATTCCCAAGCGTCTTCATGGGATGTCCAAATCACTTGGATTTGTTGTGTCTCCATGTGATTGGTATCTGCTTTTGGGCCAACTTTTCCTCTGATGACATCGTTTCCAATTTCGTCGAGCTTGGTGACATCGATGGCTTTTTAGAGGCATTTCAACTTACATGCTGTGATCTGGCTTTCTCGGGCTTTATTTTGTGTCCATGTTTGACATTGATCTGTCATTGCTGGTACACGTATGGTGCTTCTTAGTTGGTGTTTTGATCTCCAGTGGGAGCAATAGCGATGAAAGGTGGTATCTGACGGCATTTGCTTTCTGAATTTCAGTTTCATTTCTCTGGTCTTGTTGCTGTTATGGATAAATATACCTACAAGAAATTTGACAGAGTTTTGATTTTTAGTGGTAATGTTCATTCTTATATTATATCTGTTATATTTACCTGACGAGCTCTGATGCCCCCACAGACCTCAGATTCAAGTTTGTTGGGCTCAGCTGTACCACTAAGAGATTATTTGGACGTCATGAATTAGAATTTGGTACTGGTTCATAATTTCTAGTTTGTGAGATGTTCGAGCTTGTGAGTAGAATCTGATGTCGAAAACACTGGACTCAGGTCTAGAGCTTGATAGTGGTATGATTGTGTGTGTGTGTGTGTGTGTGTGTGTGTGTGTGTGTGTGTGTGTGTGTGTGTGCGCGCGCGCGCGCGTGTATGCGCACACGCGTGTATGTGCGTGTGCGTGCGTGCGTAATTGTTTGTTTGTTTTGGTGTTTGTTTGTTTGTTCTGGAGGGGGTGTTGGAGAACATGTACAGTGGAACCTTATATTAAGTTTTTACAGTATTAATAAGTATACCTTATTGTTGAGTAGAACTTTCACATACACGAATTCATTATTATTTAACATTGCATTATTAGTTGGACCTTGATGTTAAGAATACCTCATTAATAAGTAAACTTTTTGCATGCATCAAGGCACACTTTATATCGAGGCTCTAGTGTATGGTGCTTGGAAATCAGTGGCCGTATGCATAATCATTGCTTTAATTAACGCATTGCTATAGCTACAGAAAACACTGCTACAGTTTTAGGAGCTTTTCCGTGATTACCGCAGTACGTAAACTAACATAAGGGTTATGCATAGGCCACTGAGGTCTTCTGTGGGGCTCAGTCCTATATTGCTTTAGCCCATAGTCCTATGTTCCCACAGCCGTATGTCCCTGTATAATGCTTCATGAGTGCATGTGTTATCATTATATATGGCGCTGAACAATAACAGACACTCTATACAGTGATCTCATGGCCGTAGTTTACCGCCTTAACCGGCCATCAACAAGGCATCGGTGATCTAATCCATTTACACTTTGTAGTTGATTTCAGATCAGCCGTATTTTTGTCTTGTCCAGTTTAGATATTTGACTAGAATCTTGTCCTCATGATAATTTACCTCTGCATCTCAAACAGTGAATGCTCATGCAGTATAGGAAGATATTTTAAAATGTGAGAATATAGAGCTGTGAAAATATACTTATGGTCCCTTTCTGTATTAATATTTATCATACAAATTTTGTTCCAAAATGCTCCTACGGATCTATGAACTTCGCATCCATCATGCAAAAATCAGCTCCAACACATTGAACAACACAAACTACAGCATCACTTGATGCAACCTTTACATTGTTGTTTTTTTTTTTTAGTGGTGAGAGCCTGGAATGGCTGATTCTTTTTAGGCTGGGCCGATGATAATGGTTGTGATTAAGTATGGCAGCATGGGCCCTGCAGCGCGTGATTATCGTATCAGTAACAACAAAAGAACTTGTCAGGATCTGCTGCATGTTGCTGCCCTTCCTTTTCCCTCCCCTTCTCTTCCCTTCCTTTCCCCTCCCCTTCCCCTTTCCCTTCCCAAGTTCCCTTGCCTTGCCTTCCCTTGCTTTCCTCTGCCTTGCTTCCTTCTCCTTCTCTCCCTTTCCCTTCATTCTTCTCCTCTCCTCTCCCCTCCCCTCTCCTTTCCTTCCTTTCTCTTCCCTCCCCTTCCTTCCCCACCCTTCTCCTCTCCAACCTTTCCCTCTCCTTCCCTTCCCTTGTATTCAACTGCTAGTGCAGTAATGCATGTGAATTATGACTTACAAAAAAGTGTGACGTGAGAGCCAAACCACTTGACAAAAGTCCTTATTAAAGGGAAAACAAATGTCTTAGTTATGCAGTTGCCGAAGGTCAGTGTTAAACTTTTTGTCTTGTTTGCTTAATTATTGTATTTGGGAAAGCTACCAAGAACGAAAAAGGGACATCTTTATGCCGTGGGTGTAGTCCATGTTGGACGCTTGGATGTGGTTTATTAATTTTTAATCACTGAATCCGAGTAATCTCATCAGTGTGCAGATGTGATATCTAACTGCAGTTAAGTAGGAGAATATCCATGGTTCTGTCTCTTCTTCATCGTTCCCTGGTCATGCTAGCAGACCGCTATGGGCCATGAACTGGTGGTCAGTTGCAGGTCTGTGCAGTTTCCCCATAGCTTCGTTTCATAGTCAGCTGGCAATGGCCATAGTCATTCTCTTAGTTCTGCCAGGAGACGGCAATACTGCAAAACATATTGTGGCACTGGCAGAGAGCTGAGCTGAGCTGAGCTGATGTCTGTAATTAATTGTGAACGTTCAGCCAGGTATGCTGTCGTTTTGCGGAAAAAGACTGGTGCCAGAATACGTTGGCTTTTTTTTTTTTTAACAGGAGACAGAAAAACTGTTCGATCTGTGCCTTTTTTGAACAGTATGTGTTAACTTGCAATGCTGTAATCATAAACCACTAATAAATCACTTGCTAACATTTGCTTAAAATTCTATTTCCACCATCTCGTTGATATTACAAAGCAACAAAATGTTTTCCATGAATTCCTTGAAACACGTACGCCTCAAAGCTTGAACAGTGCGTTGTTGTGGTAAAGTCCCACTGAACTGGTTAAACGCCGATTTTCCCTCAGGAGCTGACAAAGTCTCTTAACTTTTATCCGTTTACCCTACATAAGTCACCGTCGCGATGGGATGAATGGACAGATCAGATGGGTCTTTGTGACTTAAAAGTCTGATCCAGGGACAAGACCATAATCACATTATGAAGGGAAGAGATTACATGGTAGAGTTCTACCCTGACTTGCTCCTGGGCAATTCCAGCAAAATGCTACATCAGTTACACTAATTTCCGAAAGCCTTTGACTTTAAAGGCAGTTAATTTTGTTGTTTTTAATAGGGGTTAAGTTTTTCCTTAAATTTAAACCGAAACGGGTTGCTGTAAAGTCGGAGGTTTTCAGAAATGAGCAGAACTGAGATGGCATTCTGCTGGAATTGCCTTTCCAACTGTTTTGTACTACAGTTAGATCTCACTACCTCGAATCTCATGTAGTCAAACAAAAACAACCAAAACCCACTTATTTTTGAAGTGATCTCATCTCGAGTTCCTCTTTGTTGAAATTCCGTATCAGAATTTACGCATGAATTCGAGTATGAACTGTTCTCTCGGAATTGGAGTTAATGAGGTCCTGCTGTACCATGTAGTTTCACCCAATTCCAGTGATGGACCGCCATCCCTGTTCACCTATCCATTTAGCCCAGCTTTTCACTAGGTTGTGGACATAATTTTAAATTGTTCTCGTTACTCTTTGTTTCCGGCGTTTGCCTTCCCAGGCAGTATCAAATTAATATGGCGCAGCGAATGAACGTTGTCCTCACTGCTTCCGGTATCACCACGACCACTGGTATCATCAAATCAGGAGTGGTCCATGTGCGTGCAGGGGATGAGGGGGAGGAGAGAAGGGGGTTTCTAGCCGAGCGTCATATTTTGGCTGCGAGATTCAGAGAAGATTGCATTGTTTACTAAAAGGTCCCATTCCTTTGCCTCTGTTGGAGAAGGGTTAAAATTTTGATCGCAGATGAATGACGTCCACAATGAACGAGTCAGAGGACTGTGTGTACCAGGCCGGCGCAAACTCTGCTGTGCAGCCATTCCAGTTGAGCTTGTTTGTTAGCTGTTTCTGTGGTATGGGTTTTTGTTTTTTTTTATCTTCTTCTTCGCTCCGTTGTTTGTTCCAGTGGATAATGCAGAATGGTAACGCACGCACGCACACACACACCGTTGGCTGTAGGCCGCATGATGATAACTATAATCTACAGAGGCGTTATATTTAGGATTCAGAAACTGGAAATGAAAAAAGAGGGGGAGGGGACGGGGTAGAGAGAAAGGGATGGTAATTTGGAGAATTTTCTTACTCAAGAGAACTGGACAAAAATGATGGCATATAGCATCTTTCTCTCTCCATCATCTATGAACTCCCTTTGCCCCCCACGCCCNGCTCTAAAAAATCCTCCGTGATTTACGCCTCTGATAAACCGTAATTATGGAATAATCATCGGGAAAGAGGAGGCAGGGTGTTGTTTTGGGTAGAGATTGAGAGGCACAACAAGGGCCAAGCGCAGAAACATCATGCATAGGTCGAGGTGGCCGCAGAGCGGGTTTGTTGTTTTTTTTTTGCTGGCTCTTGCATATCGTCGGCCTCGTCTGTTGGAAGACTTTGGCTAGCTCAGTTCCATATTATGGTGCACTCCACAGATGTGGCACAGACCCTGGGGTTATGTGTTAACATGAATGGTCCGATAAGCGATTGGAGTAACAGTGAGTGCATATGCAATGAATAGCACACCCATTATTCGGGCCAAGCTGTAGAGGTTATTGTCCGAAGTTTTGGATTATCCAGACAGCTTGTTATATGAAACAAAGCAATTGGGATTGTTGAATGAGAGTTGTAGTAAGCAGGGTGTTGTCTTAAACAAGTTGTATTAATCAGCATTACAATCTTTTGCAATAATATTTCTTTGACCACCAGGGTGGTCTGCAACAAGGGAGAGCTTTTATTTGCAAACTGGAATCTCTCTCGGACGGTTACGGGAGATCCAGCCAGGCACGTTTGATATTTCCAGGTGATACGATCTCACTGCACATTACGAAATAGACGTGGAATTCATATCCGTTTCTATTGCTGATCGTATCACCAGGACATGTGATATACGCATGCTTACTTTTGCTATAATTGGCTGCAAGAGATTCAAACTTGAAAGGGTAATCTATATATTGTCGCAGAGCGGACATGACACATTGGTCTCAAACAAATCATTTCACAGAACGCATTGTGAAGCTCCTCATTCTTAGACAGCATTGTGATTTCGAAATATACATACAACTGCTGTGGATCTCTGTAAACATAACCATTGTTCAACATAATCCCCTACTTAGCACATCTCCTTTAACAGTCTTAACTGCTTTGCTTTTTATAAAGAGCACTCGGGTTAACACCAAACTTCTGATGACACATTCACAGTAGCTTGGTCTGAAGGGTGATTGTGTTACTTGTGTTACTAAAACTCATTGTATACAGTTACAGTGGAACTTTGTTAACAGAGCCATTGCTTAACACAGTCCCCTAGCTTAGCACACTATCATTCAATAGTCCCAGTTGCTTTGTTTGTTATCGAGAGCACTTTGGTTAACATTGAACTTCTGGTGACAAATTCACAGTAGCTTGGTCTGAAGGGTGATTGCGTCACCAGAATTCATTCTGTTACCAGAGCCATGGTTTAATACCATCTCTGCGTAGCACACTCTTATTCAACAGTTCCAGCTGTGGATAACACGAAACTTATGATAATACGCTATCAGCAGTTTGGTGAGAAGGGTGGGGAGGGGGCAGTATCATCAGAATTTCACTGTAATATACACGACTGAGTATCTTTTGGTGGGGCTAGAAAGAGGGATGTCCTCAGTCTTCACCTGATAGTTCTTGTTCTTGCACTAGCGAGTGCTGATAAAATGATAATGGCATCGAGTTGGAGGACTATGGGACTGTACAGTCGACTTTGCTTGATAGCAACTCCTCATAAAGAGCATAGGAAAAAAATGCAGTTGAAAAGAATTGTGATTCTCCAGTGACGTGTAGACCAGAGAAAAAAACATTTTCTGTTGCTGAAAAAAATATTGCTGTTATGTGGAAATTACGATAAAGCGGAGTCGATTATATTACGGGGCTCTCGGACCTCTTGGGACCTTTCGTGAACGGCAATTCTGTAGATCACATGAGCTCTGGATCACGCGCCAAAGGTCATCGCTATAGCACGACTTTGTATAATTAAATTTGTTACGAGGGCCCTGTGGAGTTTCTAGCGCTTGTGTGTTTCATTTCTGCGCATAATCTGTTGTGTCATTAGCGTGTTTCGCAAAAGGGTTTGGATATGGGACGGTGGGTTGGGAAGAAAGCAGAGGCATTGGCATACTGTCACATGGTTTGGAGCAATGAAGATTTAGGACAAGACACATCTTAACAATGGACTTAGCAGGGAAACAGTCATGTGCCCACGATCAGGATAAATTCACTAGTTTGGGTTATCAGAGGTTTGCAACAACAACAAAAAAAAAACTAACGAAGAAGCAAGAAAACACATAAATTACACCAGAATAATTATTGATGCATCATGCCTTTTGTAAATTAATCGTGAATTCCTCTTAGGAAACTTTCCAGAGAGTATTTTTGTTTTTTCGCTTTAGAATGCTCAGAGAAGAAAGAAGGGGCGAGAGGAAGGGCAGATTTCAGCGATTTTGACGTTTTGTGACCACAACAAAATCCTTCACTCACTTAATCTGCATCTACACATTTAGCCCAAAGCAAATATGGATGATTTGTCAGTCGCTGAAGGCTGTAACCGGTACCCTTAAATAGAAGTTCCAGGGTCAAGTAACCGAAAGGCATGACATGACTGTAAATAAGTATTTGTAGTGATTAAAACGAATCCGATGTCATGAGTACAAACCTACACGAGCTACCGCATTGCTTATATTGCCCGTCTGAGGTTCACAAATGCAGCATGACCCTGAAAACACCACTTCCGTTAAGTATGATTTACAGCGTTAACCATATATCATGTTCAGCTTGTGCCAGACAAGGCTAGTGAAGGGATTACAGCAGCCGTTGGCGCTAACCAGACGACCACCTAAATCAGGGGATTTACAGATACCACGGTTTTATCTGAATGCTAATACGATACCTTCTTATAGACTGAATAACGTCCAAATTTTCCGTCGGAGAATTATTGACGTGGAAGTTGCAGTTTAAATATGATGTTTTTTGTATTGTTTTTTTTCCTTCCATAGGGCGTTTGTATGTATTCCATCCATTAATAATGCTGTCGTCTGTTTGTTTGAGACGGTCGCCATTTCGCCAATGCCGAGGGCTGTAATTCTTGCTTTGTTTGTGCTCGTGAAAAACGGGGCATGTGAAACGCGTAACTGACAGTTAGAAAAAAAAATGAAAAATGGCAAAAAAAAGTCCCAAAACACAGAACATCCTTATGTACGGCCCCTGATGATTTGATTATAGAACTCAAGGGAGATTCTAATGTCTATGTGTTTTTTTTTCTACGTGGTTTGTTTGTTTGTTTGTTTATTTGTTTGGGAAGACAGCAACTGATCTTGCTTTGTCTGTGCTGACGAAAGGTTTACTTCAGGGCGGCTAAAATCGCTGTCTGAATGTTTTAGGAAAACGTTTATGTAGAAGGACTGATGGCTTTATTATTGTGATTTGAGCAGCATGAATGCAATGATTGTGTTTCTCATCTGCATAAAGTATAGCGTCCTTTGTAAGTTTGTTGGGGAAAGCTCCCAAGAAGGTGTCTTATGGGCATGACGGCATGACATATTCTTGGTCAATTCGTGCTGATGAAGAAGGGCGGCCTGGGGCAGCTGAGGTCGCTGTCTGAAAGTTGAAAGAAAACGCTAGCTCTATGCATGGAGTTGTGGAAAAGTTTCTGACGATTGTATGTTTCATCTGCATAAGCTGTGGCGTCCTCTGTTTGTTCAGGAAGATTGCCCAGGGGTGAATACCCTTTCAATCCATCTGGGTTCCTAAAAGACATGGCCAGAAACCTGATTGTTGTTGTTGCTGGCAATGTTGTGTCGTTGCAGTTGTCACAGTCCTTTTCAGCTCAAGTCTGGCTTATTCCACTGTCAATGTTGAGATATTTTTATCTTGTTCTGGCCACAAGGATTTCACTTATTAAGATGTCTGTGGTTCTGTCTGGTGTTGAAAATACTTTTAATGGGTCTCGAGAACGCCAGCTCACTGTCTGGAATTGATTTTTGCTTTCACCTTGAACTGTATGTATGTTTTAAAAAAATCTGGCACGTTAGTCTTCGCTTTCGTGAACTTTATGCCCAAGTCCTGTGCCTGCCTCACACACCGTGACAAAATGAGCAGAATGTTTCTTTGGACTCTTGTGGCACGGGAGCCGGATCTAGTTTAACAACTGTTCACTGCTGATGCGAATGTCGGTACAACTCGTCACGCCTTGCCCAGCTGCGAGAAGCTCAAAACGGACCAGCTCATTTGGTATCAAAACGGTCAGCCTGCATCTTGCACAGCGAGCTCTCGTCCTAAAGGGGATGTTGTGTAGCCTTGCGAGAGTTAACATCTTATTTCTTTTTATCTATCACTAAGATTCCCTTTGGTTGTTATAGATGCTAGACTTCATGGTGCTTCTGGCTTGTCACGATAATGATGTTTTGAAAATGCATTCGACAATGATTTTGTCTTAATGAAGAGAATTACTCTCATGGGTCAAGGTCAATTTATGTCCCGTTTTGTGTCCAGAACTCAGCAGAGGCCAGTTTTGCAGGAAATATCCATTTTCAGACATTTTTGCTCAGGCTGGTGATGGTTTAGAGATCACGAGAAAGATTTTTAAAAAGCATATGTTGCAATCAGGGAACATTAGAATATCCTTAGGGAGGAGATACTTTTATCTAACGCGTTATGAAGCTTCACTTCTGACACTCTTGGAGTCGGGATNGGGGGGGGGGGGGGGGGGGGGAGGAGAAGGAGGATATAGTGCTTGAGTTTGTTTCACGTATGATCGACGTTATTAGGACACTCTATCAGAAATGAGGGCTGGGCTTCCCCAAGCGAAACTTCTCTATGACGCTGTTGATCACCGTTGAACGAGGCAGGTTCGATCTTAGGGGAATCCATATGACGTTCAAAGCTTCCCTTATAACACGTTAGAGCCAATAATTCGATTATTGGGACTCCACTGACGTAATCTGTCCGGTTCTCCATGTTGGCGCTTTCCCACGAGACCATCCTGGCTTTGCTTCCGCCAGAGGAACGAGGTTCCACTCCGGGATAAATGTGCGCGACTAATTTCCGGCGAGAAACCTGGATAGTTTTACGATTATTTAAAAAAAAAATAAATTCTGTTGATTATTATCACCCTCATCGCTGCTGCTGCTGTCGTCAGTCGTCAGGACCATCGTCATCAACATCATCCTCTATGCAACACATCTCTAAATCCACTCTTCAGAGAATTCTCTGAAATTAGAAAATCTTGTTTCTCATCAGTGAGGTTTAGGGATTTTTCCGGTTGTTATCGGCATCTTGCCATCCCGCCCTGAATCGGATTCGCCGACGCCCCTCTTTGACGTTGGGGGGGAGGGAAGGAGCGGGTGCGAGATGGGAACAGGCCGGGGTGGGGGGTTAGGC
>JAWQUT010000452.1:242705-256724 GCA_033807755.1 Ellobium chinense
TGTGTGTGTGTGTGTGTGTGTGTGTGTGTGTGTGTGTGTGTTCGTTCACTGAGTGGTTGTGGAGGGGGTAGGGCCTCTAACTTCAGTCATGTGTTCTGTGTCAAGTGTGACACGTGTCCTTAGACATGGTTGGGTTACTTCTAAACCACATAATCAAGGAAGAGCATTTCTGGGTGAAAACAAGCCAAGATCCTGTTATGGTTTGATGAAGATTGCATGTTTTTCATATTGAAAAGAGCCTTGTCATAGTGTGGTTCCGTGCTACAAAGTTACATGCTTGGGGCTTTGCATCGGGAGTCTTAAGATCACGGGTAGACCACAATATATGTATATCTATAAATACTGAAGTAAACTGCTGCCACAGAAACAACGTTCAAGTGTGTGCACCGAGACAGTAAAATTCTCAGGATCCATAATGATGGAGGCAGAGTTTCAAGCAGATGATGAGGTAGGGGAATGTTTGTCATTTATAAACTAGCCCTACCTTAGCCCACACTTAATCCGAAAGTGCTTCACTACTTTGATATAGTCTACTATTTTTCTGTTGACGAAATTAAGCTGCCCCGCTGTGTACACCACGGCGTGTTACTGGGAATTATTTAGGAAATTTTGTAAAATAAGAACTATGACTCACTTTCATGTAGGATGGGGAGCATTCGGATGTGCACGCAACAGAGCTGCCCACAATAAAGAAACCTCTTCCCTGAACAAAAGCATAATCCTCTGTTTTTAACATTATTTTTAATGAAGGGTCTTGATAGCTGTAAAATCTCAAGCACTCTTTGTTGACGTTTGTTAAGAAAATCTGCAGAGATGATATCGCTCTAGTTCTTTGTCTGGAAAAATCGAGACGTTATTATGCTGCCAGGTCATAAACACCGAAGCTATACGAAGACTGAGATTTATTCGCAGCGCACTCAAGGAAAGCAGATATTATGGAGCAGCCACCGCTTCTAAATATCCCTGAGTAAATTGTCATCATATCCAAACCCTTGTCGATTTTCAGAATAGGTTCGAATGGAGTGGCGTATAATGGTCACTCAATCTTCGAAAACAATGTATTTGACATTTATCAATATCATGGCTTCGATCGCAGTTGTCCAAACGCAGGCATTGCATCAGGCATTTAGCACAATGAGCATAGCAGATGGCATTCAGCGAAATCCAGAGACCTGGTTAACAAGCACTCCCACGTAACCATGGCGCGCTCTGAGGGTTGAGTTTGCTTTGGGCATAATTATCATATTTTCTCTCCAGATTAGCAAGCACGGGTGTTTATGCGTATCGGCCATGGGTTGTGATTAATTGCGGTGACAAATCAAGAGGAGTTTGTTTTTGATGCGTGTTTGGGGTATCGCGGCAGCATTATATTTGTTCGGTCCATGCACGGGGCCATTACCAGCGTCATTTTAAGTTTACGAGTGCTATTTTAATGCTGTATGGGTGTCCTCTCTGAGAGCCACCTTTTTCCGTGTGTTCTTTTGTGGGCTACAGTTAACGCCTCTAGCCTCTTCCCCACCCCCTCCCTCCTCCTGTCCGCAGATAAACAAGAACAAATTTGTACACATATCCTCCGATTGTATGAGACATTAATTTGTATGTGTACTTTTTAAATGAAGTCATATCCCAAGTACTTTTTTGTCCCAAGCTCTCTGTTGTCCGCCGTTTTTACACTCTTTATCTGTGGCATCGAAGCGAACAAATTTTCAAACCACTGTGTTCAGGATATCGTTCATTATAGAAAACTGTTCTGAAAATTCCTCTGGTTCACAGCATTCCCGCTGCGAGAATGCATTTAGACCTGTTTGTATTGTAAGTACAGTATCCGTCTGTGGGCGTGCTGGAGGTAAACTGCGTAATAGGCTGTGACACTAGACTATAGGCGCTATCAATTTGCCTATCTGTACGCCATGAGTGACGAGTTTTCGGCCAGTCTGGATTCATTGATGTCATCTGTAGGGGTGTCGTCTCTGGGCGTATTACTTTGGCGTGTTTCCATCTCTCATCGGGCGTCACACTAGCCAAAACTGCATGTCTGTGGAGCCAATTGTGAGCTCTGCGGTTATATATATATGGTGTAATTCAGACGCAGTAACATCCACAGAATAAATTAAATATCGATTCTTTCGTCACGTCTAATATACACATGGCATCCTTTGATCTAAGTAGATTGATGAATATCATCTTTTTTGAAACTGGAACTAATCATTCTGAAGGAGTTCACGGCGGTCATCGACCCTAAAGGAATAGGGAGGGGAGGACAGTCACTTAGCGGCACTTCTTTGAGAAAGTTTCCACAAGCAGACATTCCATTTGCGACCCCAACTTTATCAAGTTTAATAATCGATTATGTAATTACTTAAGCGATTGCTTATTTCATACTTTGTCCCTCGGCCAGATGAAACTTCATTTAACAGAGCTTGTTTTCTGGTTGTCCTTTAGTCTAAGCATGAAGTTATCTAGTAGTATGATTAACTTTCTGTGCTTGTTTGTACACGTGAACGCCGTGCATGCAGTTACGATGAATGAGAACAGCTGAAAATTTACAACAAAGAGTTTTTAACTCAAATGCAGAGTAAAATATACACCTACAGAATTTCTTCGACTCGTTTCAACGCTTCTCTCTTGGGAAAAACATCAACAGGAGTTTTCCAAACGCCGAATTTTAAAAACTTAAAACATCAGTACGTCTATTTAATTAGCCTACTTTAAGAATACGTCCTGCGCATCGTCCCCATAGATACTGAATGTCGCAAACTGGGAGAGTTGGAAAGTGGACCTTTTTCGTGGTGAAGTCTTTGATGAAGTGTCGCAAAGTGGACGCACCCATCAGATTCAAGGGCCTGAATACTGAGATGATGTAGCTTCGCTTCGTGTTTTCTTCCAGCTCGCTTATAAAGGGAGATAATAAAGGCATGTGATAAGAGACCGTTTAATTTTTTTGGTGGTAACTTAATGTTAAGCCAAATTAAAATTCTTGTGAATGATAAGCTTATCTTTTTGGACTATTTTTAACTAGGAAAAAATTAAAGCAACCTTATTCATCAGAGAGGGATTGTCTTCTGGGTTTGCAGTCTGGGCGTACGAATCTTTATTTCCACTCACTGATTGTCATTGTTGTAGAAGCCCCGTATGTGATAGATATTATAAAAGTTAAAGCGCTAAGATATACAGTACAGTTTTACATGTCATAATACGATCGACTATTCACATGCATGCGCAAATTCGTAACTGTGTATGAATGAAAATTATCGTGTAGGTGGCAGAAAGGGGCACGCGAACTTAAAAGCTTCTCCGTGTACGTTATGGTGAGCGAAGTTGAAAACCCCCGCTAAAGGTCCATTATGGTTGTACATGTAAATGTACGCACAATCAGTCTGCCAATCAGAATTTATGTGTCGTATCACAGTGTTGATGAACAAAGTCGTATTCCACAAATTATATCTTATGCTAACTTTGGCACCACCTGTTCAGGAATTTTAGGTTATTTCTGGTGGCAGTGTGGAGCTCACGAAGAAGCTCAAAGTATTAAGTTTGTGACAAACAGGGAATGAGCTGTAAGGGGTCTGATTACTATAAATAGCTTTGTCGCTAAAAGGTTGGAAGTTCCATGGGACAAACAATGGGGCGCGCCTTCTTTTTCATTTTTATTGGCATGTTTACCTACTTGATTTACTTGGTTTCGGGATCAGCATCATGGCGGTTGGGCAATCCCGTGTTTATTCCGTCTGCCCCAGCAGATAGCTACTTCAAAGTTTAAGTTACTCTCATAATATAGTGATACAATACCTGGGGACTTTTTTGGCTATTTGATACATTCTATACTCAGATCACAGGTTGTGCCATGAGGATACCATTTTAATGGACTCCACAAATCTTTCTGTTAAGAATTTGATTATTCTAACAACGCAGTTGGCATGTCGTGAACTCACTGCCATAGATTCCTAACGCATAGTGTGTACTCATTGCTTCCACTGTTAAAGGTCGGAAACAACCTGCACAGTGTATTGATCGTGACTGGCAAGTCGCGGCCGTGTGAAATTCCACCATCACTAATCTGTTTTGACAGCTTGATATGGCACACGGGAGAGACTGGCGCTGCAGCACTATGTCTTGTGTGAGTGTATGGGACGAGAGAGAGAGAGAGAGAGAGAGAGAGAGAGAGAGAGAGAGAGAGAGAGAGAGAGATTACTCTGTCATGGCAAAGATGTTCTGGAAAATGGCTTGGGTCATGAGTGAAGTTTTCGATTTGACTATTATACTCCGAGATACTAACTAGCTCCTATTTTTCTCGTCCCCTCTCCTAAAATAAGGGTTGTTTAGTATTGATCAGTATCGGTTATTTTCTTGTCTGGAATCTCAAGGGTTAAAGAGTTCTCTATGAAATTGGCTGCAGCCAATCGATCCTCACTTGGCAGGTGGCATCATCTTTGTTAAGCTTTGGATCGAAGTGGTCTGAGGAACAACTGTGTGACGTCTCGCCATACGTCCTCATGGCCATCAAGACCTACCGGGCAGTGGTTTTGTTTTTTTTATTTCTGTCTGTCTTTCTGTATGTAGATCTGTGACAACCTGACACAATGTAACTAGATTCAGGAAGTGCCCTGGCTTCATGTAATAATTGTCATATATTATCTCCATATAAAGTCATTTCATTATGGTTTGCATGGCCGCCTGCACAAAGCTGTATCATGCATATTTACTTTCATTATGTATGCCTGCTCGTATGTATTGCTTTGCACTTGAGCTGAATAAATTATTGTAATTGTTATTGTTGATAAGGAAGCTATGATCGTTTTTGTTGTTTGGAAGTCCTAAGGGTGAAAGGGTACTGTATGATATACTGTTTAAGCCAGTCGAATTGTACTCGGTTAATTTGTTATGTTGGATTAGATGTGTCTGAGCAATACTTAGTCAGAATGTCAGCTGTTGCCATCTGGACTTAAAAGAGAGTACTGTATTTATCTGCTTGGTTGGTACTCAGTCTTTTACAGTCTGACAGACGGATAAGATAATGCCTATTGCTGTTCTTTTTATCTACAATCCTAAGGGTTAAGGGCTCTCAGTGATGTAATGTTTGCTCTGATGTGTTAGTAAGTTGTCTAAAGAGGAAGAAAGCGATACTTAGATATCAGCTGTTGCCATTCTGGACTTAAAATAGCGTTTATCCGACTGATTATTACTTACTTCTTAACAGTTTGACAGACGGATAAAATGATGCCTATCGCCATTCTTCTCTTCTGAAATCGTGAGGGATAAAGGTCTCTGGTAGGTTTCAGTCTTGCGAACTTTACTAGGAGTTAGGATGATTATGTTTGCTTTGGTAGGATGTATGTTGCCTGAAAAGGAGGAAGGAAGGATGCTCAGTTGTCTCCCAGTGCTGTAGAGTTAGGGGACAGTAGTTACACGTCTGACTGTGATAGCTTGACAGACAGATAAGATGTCAACACAACAATACGAACTTACCTGGCTTTCATTTTCATGACTTATATCAATTCCTAGTTTCTCTGTCTCTGTCTCTGTCTGTTTCGTTCTCTCTCTCTCTCTCTCTCTCTCTCTCTCTCTCTCTCTCTCTCTCTCTCTCTCTCTCTCTCTCTCTCTCTCTCTCTCTCTCTCTCTCTCTTTCTCCCTGCCTCCCCCTCTCCCTCCCGTCCAGAAGGTGGTGTTTGGGATTGAAAATGTTCTATATATATTAGGGAGGTATATGGGTTGGGGTAAGGGGGCGCGCGATAAGTTTGATCAAAGATTGAACGCTAAAGCTCTATACAATAATGTAGAATTCCCTAATGCCTCACACAATTCCCGGCAAAGCTGCATGACCTTGCATACAACATAATATGATAAGCTTATGTAGGATGAGCAACAGCCGGTAATCCCCATGTTTTATCCTCCAATCCCCTCCCAACCAACCTCGTATTTTGCCTTGGATATGATTATATCCGTAGTTGTAGTAGAGGGGTAATCAATGTGAGCAGTAGATTCTTGCATTTTTAACACAGAGTCGTGGGTTGAACCTTTTTTTTTTCCTGCGTATATGCCACGTAGAGTACGTGAATGGAAAAACAGCTTGAAAACCTATGCCTAGTTTCTTTTGTGCTTGTTTTGATTTGTTTTGAGGAGTATATCAGAACTTTTAGGGGCCCATTTGTCTTTCATCTGTCCTCCATTCGCGAATGGTACCAACAAGTGGTTATATACGGTATTGTTATGTGCGATCTGTTCTGTTCTGAATCGTTCTTTTAGGAGAGTTAAAACACTTGACACACATTCCCCCCCAAAAAATTGGAACCCTTGTAGAAGCCCTATTTTGCAGATTGGTATCAGCTTTGTTTTCAACAGTGCTGCCATAGCATTCGTCCTGTATTCAGCTTTCTTGCATACTGCATTATCATAATGATAAAAGCCTATCCGGGAATCCCAAGGGCATTATGGTTGAAAGCACACTACAGCAGTAGAGTTTGTAATCGAAAGTTGCGAACCACGAGGTTCTGCATCTTGGTCCCAGCATCTAGTTAAAACGACACGGAAATGCTTCCCCTTGACACACCTACATAAAGGAGATGAGGTCATTTTTATACGTAAACGCCTTGTTTTCGTATCTGCCAAAATACAGCTGATCACAACTGCTGGACCTCGATATATCAATTTTGTTTTTAAAATCCCCAGAGGTCCCCAATTCCAAACATTTCCGTAAATTTCCACGGACTAATACAGCCTAGATTTGGAGATGTTTTTGAGATGAGTAAATGGGGGAGGGATGGTACAGATGCTGAATATTCTGGTTAATCGACTTTACTAGTGTGCAATTTTCTTGTGATTATGATTATTCAGTGAGTTTGTTTGAGACCACAAAATCTTCATCCAGTTCGATACCATAAGTTCATGTATCACTGGTTCATTTGGTATGCAGTATAATGGAACCTACCTATTTAGCAATACATTGCATATCAAAAGCCACCATTCTTTATGTTAAATTATTAAATCTAACCATTCAAATCACCAGTTTCTAGGAATTACAAGATGGTCCTTCGCACCTGTCAGAGTCACTACTGGCACTAACTGACGATAAGGTGATGAGTGCCGACGTAGAGGTCGCGGGTTCGATTCCTGCCACATCACTTTCTTTCTTTCTTCCATTCTTCCATTTTCTCTTTACTTTTGTCTTTTTCCCCTTTATCCTGCTCTGTCTGAGCATCTGTTTGTCTGCTCACTCCCCACCTCCCTCAGTGGCAGTGCGTTTCATGTTCCTTAGAGAGTCGAAAAGTTTTGAAGTGATCTGGGCTGCCGGGGTCATAATAATGATAAGGATAATAGTGATAAAAATTGGCCTGGACACGAGACTTGAGAACATCATTTTTGTTATTATTGTTATTATAAAAGCTGAGACCTTTCGCGGAAGATGGATTAAGACTGTAATCAGATAAAAAAGCGTACAGCAGCAACGCAGAGAAATTGGAGATGACAGTTCCCAGTTCAAGAACATCATGATGAAATTAGAAGAAATCCCACAATAGCAAACCAAAAACACATTTTGGATAAAGGGCAGCCTCATCAGTTCAGTCGCTAGAAGACACAGATGAACTTAAGATATTTTTTTGTTGTTTGTTCATTTGTTTCCATCTCTCTTGTTTCTTGTAAGACTTCTCCATGTTAAGGAAAGGAACTGGGGAATGTAGAATGAGAAATATGAGGAAGGGGAGAGAGAGAGAGAGAGAGAGAGAGAGAGAGAGAGAGAGAGAACAAAGGTTTGACATTTAGAATGTAATTATATTTAGATCTCAGGAATATTGCAGTGAAAACAGCAGTTTTAGTTTTCAAGGGCCACATAAATTCCCATTAGGGGACAAAATAAAGAGAGCAACATAGATCTTATTAATCTGTTGCTCATTGTGAGAAGTTTTTATTTCTCGTGAAGCTGAAAGCGAAATTATTCCATTTTCACTTTGAATTCTTTAGTAATTGAAGTGGATGCTGTTCAGTTTCTGAAACGTGAATATTAGAATTTCTACTCAGTGGGTGAGTGGTTTTCATGCTCGCGATTTGAACCAGCAAGGCTGCGGAATTGATATGGATGGACATTCGATTGGAATTAGTAATGAGTACAAACAATTAGCAGCTCACACATGCCTTTCTTGTGTATAGGTGTTGGTATAAATAATGGTAGTTTCCATCGACCAATCCACGGCTCTATCTCATTAAGCGTTTATTCGTCAGGGCTTGTGGCTGATGAAATTTCGAGAGGGCATTGACTTCTTGATCAGGATAGCTTGAGGCCATACAAATGCACGGCGGAGAAAAATAATCTCTTGAAATGGCGTTCACCAACACTCGGTCGTCAACTCCCTGCTGTTGAAGGAGGGAGAGATTGAGAGGGAGAAAAAGAAGAAAACGAGCAACAGCAACAGCAACAACAGTAACAACATCATCAACAACAACAACAACAGCAACAGTAAAAACTACAGGAGTTGACAACTTGAGGCCACATACTGTGTAAACATCCTGCTTAGGAAATGTTATATTCTTAAAGATATTACAGCATTAGATATCCTATCGTGGAGTATGGAGAGACAAGGAAGCACCCCAACGATATCAACAATAACAACAAAATGGACATTTTTTTTCTTTTTTGCGCGAAGCCATACACGTTGAGCTGAAAAGATCTTGAGTTTGGTTTTTCTGTCTGACAAGCTTGAACTCGGAGTAAACATTCTGCCTTGGAATTTGTGGAGATAGAAGGAGGAGATGAATGAAGCAGCGCAAAAGAAGAAGAGGCAGAATGACAAGATAGCGCCAAGGAGGAGGGACAGAAGGAACAGGAGGCGTTTATTTGGTGATGAGCTTTATGAGATTTCTCGAACCAGACACTTGTCAAGGGTGGGAAGAAGACACGTGGAGAAAAGAGACTCCTGAAATGAAATGTAACAGAAAAAGTTCGGAGTGTCTAGGACAACATAGGAAATATATTGGAATTCTGTTAACATAACCATCGCCTAACACAATCCCCTGCTCAGCATCCCCCCTCCCAATTAAACAGGTGCCCAACTATTTTATAAAGAGCATTCTGCATAACACAAAGCTTTTGTAAACACAACATCAGTAGACTGATCCCACGGGTGGGTTGTATTTTATAAAGAATTCTGTTGTAATTGCGTTCTACGGTGAACTAGCTGTTGGCAAGTGGAACGGAATTCCTATGGGAATAGTCCGAGCACCATGATGTCATCTTAGGACAGAGTAAGAAAGATTAAGAAAGTAATGTAATTGAATATATCCAGAATGAAGTTGGCATAAAAAAACTGCCAAAATACCAAACAACGTTGAAGGCTTGAAGCCAAGTTGTTTAGTTACATAAAGAGACACCAGAGGCTACAAAGGTGACACAAGAGGGAAAGATGGCTAGAAAGAGAGGAAATGGACGACTAAGAAGCTGAAGGACTGGGGATATCTGTGAAAGGCTAAAACGCAACTTGTCAAGACGGAGAGAATGCCAGTAGATTGAATAGATTATCGTGGAAGAACCTGGTACCAATGTCTTGAGGAGGAGGAGTAGGAGGAGAAGAAGAGGAAGAATCAGATACCTTAAGGACTGGAGATGAAGACGATGAATCCAAGAGGGGCATATATCTAAGCATTTGTAAGATTACAACATCATATGCAGTGCTTGTATCATTTGGAACAGCAGTGAGAATTTGGAATCTGGGATTTTTGTGCTGATACACATCAGCAAGAGCCCTTGGCACACTGGACTTCTCAGAAACAACCTGCTTATCTAATTCGGCTGACGAATGTCTTCCATTCATCAACAGCAGCCGGATCATACGAAGTTTCAAAAAATATATTTTGTCTGTTTGATGAATACGTCGTTCAGGGCTAAGAAGAGTATCTGTTAAAAGTTTTTAATCCGATATCAATAGATAATGGAGACCTGCATCTTTAGAGTTCAGAATTAAGCGATGCCTATGACATTTGAGACGAGTTTGCACACAACGTAAATGTCGCTGGACAGTTTCTTCTTTAATGTAAGTTTGGATTGAATTTTTTTTTTCGATTGTCAGTGTTTATCCCTGATAGGCAAATCGCAGGAAGACGCTGGAACATGCATCAGTCATTACATTTATTTTGGGACATACATTTATAGTCCTAAAGGACTAGGGAATCGGAACGCATTATTTTCCCTCTGGCTTGTTATCTTTTTTTTTTTTCATTAAATTACCCTGTCTGCGTAAGCACACTCAGGGTATACAGGGTATAATTTTGAAAATGGACATGTACGTACTGTAGCAATCATTGCGCTTACTGTCTGTTCACACACGTTCTTTGAAATCTTACTTTTTCACTTAGCGTGCAAACCTGAAATTGGAAAGAAGAGGGAAAAAATGAAAAAAAAATGAAACTGAAAGGGATGGGGAAATCGAAACTTATCGATCGATGGACTGGAGGGTCCGTTCCATTCATAGCCCGGCCACCGCTGGGCTTGCCCGCCTCATCGCTGTGCCCGTGGGAAGCGAGTGGTTGGTTTATGTGTATGGCGTAGGCCGTGGTGCCGCTAGCTGGCACGTCACAAAATCAATAGAAGCACTGCGATAAATAGTGCTTTACTAAGCGGGCTACTCGACATATTTTGTGGTAGAGTAGGAATTTCTCAGTCAGGCACCAACCACTCTTGCAGTGCAGTCCATAGCTTTGTCCTCCTCCCCATTCGCGAGCACAGGGATTCCAGATTTATTTTTGCGCGTCCATTCTCTGGGAATAGTGTGAGGAAGAGAGGAAAAAAATTGTGTTGTCTAAACGTCTATACTGTAACGTCAAAGCACACGTAAAGTTTGTCACTGGAAAGAGCGCCACCATTGATTAATTAGCAGTTTTTGCGCCATTGTGTGTGTTTCGGGATCGCGTTCGCGTGTCAGGTCCGCTCTGGTGTGCTTAAACCAATCAGATCGTGCACTGCTCACTCTCAATTTCGGTAAGTTGGTTGCTGTGCTGGCTTCTTGTGAGTGGATAGTCTTGTCTTGACGTGTGTATTTTGTTTACTTTGTCAGTTGTTAATTCTTTGCCTATGAATAGCTGGTGGATAATTCACATGGCTCGGCATGGATATTCTGGCTCTCGGATTGTCAGTAATTAGTTTTAGATAGTGTCATTGATTAGTTCTTAGAATTACCAGTGAACAACTCAGGGTATTGTCAGTGGTTTGTCATCTCTGCATATCATATGAAATTGTTTATGAATGGCTTAGAATATTGCCAAGGAATAGCAGATTGGATTTTAAAGAGATATGCTAGGGACTGTCAGTGAATTGTTCTGGAGGATTCTCAGTAAACAGCGTAGATTCAGCGTTGTCAGCCGGAGGTCATCAGAGCTGCTCGTGGGCAATCTGTGCGTAGGGTTATGGTTACATCCTCAAACGTAAAGCCGTAATTTCTCATGGCAGCAGGTGCATGGGACGGGCAGCTGCGGAAATCAGTTTTCACAGATAGAAGAATTCAGGAAATCATCGTGTCACGACAGACAGTATTGTCGAAGTTATAGCTATTGAAATAACTTCTTTTTGGGAGGGTTTGAACTGACCGGATGTTTTCTCTAGGGTTTTGGCTTTTGGGATGTCTTCGATAACATTTTGGCAACCCGAATACTTTCGAAGATCTGACAATTCCATCATAAAACTTTTTGACTGTCTGGGTATATTTTCGTAGATATTTAAGGGGGAATCTGATATGGTAAGGTAGTATTATCTTCGAATAGTATGCATGTTGCAAGTCAAGTGGTGGCCAAAATCCACGTTACTGCTTCGAAGAGCAAATCGCTTGTTGCTTGAACGGAAGGCTCAGGTGTCTGGGTTTGCCATGCAAGCTGGAGGACACGACATTTTTTTTTTTGAAAGCAGGAGTGTGTTATTTCACTTCTCATCAACGACGGACTCAGATCACTTATGCTTATCTTTCTTTGTGTGACCAGTAACTGATAAGCCCATGTCAAGTCACAGATAATTACCCAATAAAGAATTATGATAGGGCTTCGTCTTTAAATAATATGACGAATATTGGCGATCAGTTGGGCAAGGATGGTTGCTTATCAAAGCATAATTAGGCTTCGTGTAATATTATGCGATATTGACCAATTACCATGGCATCCGACCAGATGTTGGGTTTATTAAAATTCTATTGCTCTCTGAACTGCACTGTGGTATCTCTTTTGTCTCATTCTGTGAACGCCCATTAGCATAATACAAAATGTACTTCACTTTATAGATATATTGTCCCACATGACACTCTGGTAATCGATGCGTTGGATACTGCTATTTGACATTAATGAGTTGGTTATTTTTAAAAAGGTTAATCCCTCTGGGGCTGGGCATGGCACGGCGTGCAAGATCGTACAGCAGCTGCAATTGTTTATTGTATGTCTGTTTACTTTTCTCTCCTGTCGTCCTCCTGAAAACAAAACGATCGATTCCATCCATCGTGAGTGTTGAGTTTTATTCCATTGACGTTGGCGGGTGTTGATTATGATGTTTCAGGTGGTTTATTTTGGGCTTAGTAGGGGAATGTATATTGATTATGGTAGATTACACAGAAAACGATCGCGCATTGTTAGACTGACTGTTTCATTGCCTTCAGGTCAAGTAGGGATCTCGGTTGTAATATCCAGATCAGAGTGGTGTATTTTCAATGAGCCATCAGATAGTTTGTGGTTTCCCGTAGAATGCGAGGGTGAAACGTGAGTGTGTCTCCTGGGGGTTCCATAATCCATGGATCCTTTTAGAATCTAACCATAGTCTTCAAAATAGTCTATTTTCAGGGAAATACCTGGGTAGTTTGTGGTTCACCTCAGACCTGAAAGGAATATAGTGTTTTGCCTTGCGGTTTCATCTCCTTTGTTATAGTAGAAATGGACTTTCTGTTTAGCTCAAAAGGGTTTGTCTTCTGTGTAGGATGGAAATTTTTGTGGTAGCCATAAGTGTAAAAGAATTCAGTGTCCTGTTTGGTGTTTGGTGGTTCATTTCCTGTGGTCGAATAAGAGCCCTGGTTATATCTTGTCCAAAGTTGTACATTTGGTGTAATACGCGGATAGTTTGCGATTAGCCGCCTATGAAATGTGAGCGTTATGTGATGTCATGCAGTTTCATTTCCTCTGGATCTAGTTGTTGAGAGCAGCTCCGAAACGTCTCTTAAACCTGGATACTTGCACGAGCTTTCGTCTTAGGTGATCTGAGCATTCCCTTGCAGAGTATTCATCTGCAACTGGCTTTGGATTTCATTCAACTTTCTGGTGGAGTAATTTTCCTTACATAAACCGCAGCGCTGGCAAAGGTAGGTTTTGTCGTTGATGTTGTTGTAGTTGTTGTTGATGTTTCTTCTGTTTCATCGGAGACAGTCTCCAGGTGCTGCCAAATGGCAAGGTTACGAAAATTGGCTGTCTTCTTAAATCAGAGGCGATCTCTCTCTTGACAGCACCGATTACGCATCGATATCAGTTTTGCACGACAGTGTCAAGCGTGTCTGAGGCTTCATGGTAAAGCGGGATCGATATCACTTCGGTGCGGTCCCATGAGAGATGCATCATCGTTCTACGTCCATAACATCTCAGCCCATGTAATGATATCATGTGGTTCTGTTTCTCAATTTGAATCTGCCTTCCCCCCTTTCCCCCTTCCCCTCCTTTTCCATCTTTTGCATTCCCTCAATCCATTTCCCCCATTTCGATCCATTTCACAAGCACATTTCCGTAGCTATTGTAGCTGTAGTAGATTTTGAATTTTTTGAGAACCACGTTCAGGAAATATGAACTTTTCAGCAGACTTCATGGTGGAGGGGNAGGGGGGGGGGGGCCTCGGGGCTCTACAGTTTTTTGTTGTTTTTTTTTCTCATTCTGTTCATTTTCCTTCAGGACAAATATCTTTAAGACTTTCCCGCTGGGTGATTTGAAAGCTCTGATTTACAATTGCCTGAGCAGTGGTATGGTATTTGTTCTTCTTACTGTTTAGAATTGGAGCTTTCTTTGTGTGTGTGTGTGTGTGTG
>JAWQUT010000452.1:264222-293905 GCA_033807755.1 Ellobium chinense
CCCTCGTTTTCCCCCACCACCGTTTACACTTTTAAAGGTCAGATCGAGTTGCATTCTGGATTTAGTTCTGTTCTATGACATTTATACAGTAGTAACACTTCTTTATTAACTCAAATACTAAACAGAACGTACGAGCAGTCATGATATTAAATGAATGACTGAGTGGTGCAGATATGTCATACAGTTTAATCGCCCGGTCTATGTGGATTATAATAATTATTATTGAAGAAATTATGGCAACAGCTGTTCTCATGGCTGCTTACATTCATTTGCATCTATATTATGTCCATTTAAATTCTCCTAAATTTCAGTGAAGCCACCATAACTTATTGACTTTATTTGTATGAAAGTAGGTAAACGCTGTCGTTATTGCGTTGCGTATTGCCGTTAATGGATTCGCACTTTGAAATCATTTGCAAGATGCAATGGTTTGGCTCTAAGCTAACTCCGCCATTGAAGAGGCACCAGGTGTAGACTGATTGTATATAAGTTGTTTGAATCATGGGACAAATGATATGATATGGATGTTCACAGCGTGCTTGAGTATGATTTTCAATAAGCAGTTAAGAGTCCACTAGCAATATTCAGCACAGGAAAGTATAAAAATATGTCTAGTGTATTACAAATGCTTCAGAGAGAGCGTACTCTGCAATTTTCTCTTGTAGTTTTTGTTGTCGTTATCGTCGTCGTCGTCGTTGTTGTTGTTGCTGTTGTTGTTGTTGTTGTTGTTGTTGTTGTTGTTGTTGTTGTTGTTGTTGATGATGATATTGCCGTTAGTGTGAGTATTCTTGCTGTCCTTAGAATGACACAAAAGTTATTCAAGGGATTCGCAGTCGCTTCCGCAAAGAACAGCTGACTATATACACTTTCCACAAGGCCGAAGAACACACTTACTTGGGGCCCTGGATCGGGTCATTCTTCCTTTGTTGAAGGCGTTAAAAGAGGCATAAATGTGCTGAGCAAGAAATGTTCTTGTATTACGAATCTGAATAACGCGTAAATAGGAACTGGCACTCTTGAATAATGTTAGAGGCTGGATTGAAGCTTTTGTTGGACAGTATTAAAGTCTTGTAGAATGCCCACTAGTCTAATGCACATATAAGTGTAGCTGATTAGCTTGTTTCGGGTTGTGGGCCTATATGGATCCTATTAGTGGAAATTGGGAGTATTGAGTATCGTGGGGATCTGCTGTGGAGATTTTGAGATGCCGTTATGTGAAGTCCCAGAAATGGCTTGAGAAGAATGATGGATCTGTTGTTTGAGGAGTCAACGAAAGGCGTAAAGCGCTGACTCGGTACGTTGTCAGATACTGAGGAGCGCATGAATAGGAATCGGTAATGTGGGAGTATTGACCTCGAAGTAATTTTCGGTTTCATTGTTGTGGGCTGTCCAAATGTCCAAATTATCGCCATATTAGTTTCGTGGGATTTTGTGCTCAGAAGGTACTGGATCTAGATCTAAAAGCTATGCATGCATTTTACAACCTAGAAGAACGTAATCTAAAGGTACTTAAACAGTTTTGGTCTCTCAGTTGTTTTTATCTGAACGTCTTGTTGAAGAATGAACGGACATAGAAGATAACAATGAGGTACATTGTACGGCTATGTTGGTTGCCTTTCCTTACTGTTGAACTGGGCTGTGCGAAGTGCTGTTGCATTGTTGTTTATTTCAGCAGATGTTTACGCAATGTATAGGCTTTGAATTGATTGGTCAGAACTTTTTTGAGTGCCACCACCCATCGAACAGCCTGGATCATGTTGTGGTTTCTCTAAATTCTAAGGTCTCACTGGCCATTAATGTAGTTGGTTGCATTCACCCCACCCCCTTTCCAAAAAATATTCCGTGTTTGTTCCTTTATTGCTCCTTCACCATTATCGACTCGTTTTTTTTTGGCGTTGGTTATGCTTTGACCGTGACAGGCAATAGGGATGATGATGTACTGCAAAATAGAGAACCAGCATGTGGTTCCATGGCTCTGATCTGCCTGGTCGTATTGGCAGCACTAAATATGCTGAAGCTTGAGGTCTTATGCTTGTCTTTATATGGCGTAGTTGTCAAAGCTTAAGACAGTTCTTGATATTGTCATTACTGGTATGCCATGACCTTCCAAAGGATAGATGCGGGCAAGACGTCATGTACATATCCAAATTACTGAGAAGAAGTCACGCTGGCCAGTCTGTTGTTGTTGTTGTTGTTGTTGTTGTTGTTGTTGTTGTTGTTGTTGTTGTTGTTGTGTATTGATATTTTCATGAGACTGTTGGCAGGCACTGGCAGATGGCATCTTGATCTTTCGATGACACTTCATGATCGAAGTCTGTGTTGACGTTCCATAGTCATAAACTCATATAGTTGCCAGCAATTTGCTTTGTTGATTTCTGCGGCGGAAGTGCGTCAGGTAGAGGCATTTAGGAGAGATTAACAGGTGAAGAAGAGAGATGAGATCGGAAGGAAAGAAAGAACGAGAGGAGAGCGAGAAAACGAGTGAGAGAAAGACGAAAGCAATGGAGGAAGAAGAGTTGATTAAATGGGAGGGAATGTAGGAAAGAGATAATAGGGGAAAGGAACCCGGAAAAGGCAATGAAAAAATTGGATCGCAAAAGGAATGGAAGAAGGAGCCCGTCTTCTTCTCTTCATCAAAGGTTCCACCATCTCGCCGCCGCAACCACCACCACCACCATCACAGTAATAACAACATCCACAGCAACAATAACATTGGAAGTCCACACCAACCTCACCAAAGAGATACACAAACAGCAGCAACCGCAAGAATCAACAGTAACATCGATCGAGAGACAGCCGGCGTTGTGTGTAATAGAACATACAACTGTGATTGTGCAGATTTTAATGTGCTGCGTCATGAAAAGTAGCACGTGTGTGCTTGCTCACGTGCTTCATAATAAATCATTTTTTATGGTGGTCGCTTCTGTTGATGTGACCGTGAGTCATTTTTATAGGCTGTCGGACAGATTTACACACTAAGGATGGACGATTTTCCTTCATAATCTCATTAGGTTCGATGTCAAGTCCTCACATTTTACTTCGGACCTATAATAAAAGGACGAATTCAAGTCATGGCGTCAGCGGTCATTCGGATGGACGAATGGATGACAGCAAGGGCCATGACACAGTGACCGATTTTTCTGATCGTATCCGACTGCATTAGGTATCTTAAAAAATGAGCTATGTCTCGCCGTAGTGAAACTTTCATTGAGAACATTGAACATGAACGCTGAGAAATATTGATAGTTCTTTAGAAGTTTGTTAATGACAGGAGTGTAAGTAAAACGACGCTGTCTTTTACTGTGAAATTAGAAATTAATATGGAATAGTCATAATCCGTCAGTGATGTGAGAATTTTGTCGATAGGTTTCTACAACACAGTGCAGTTAGTTCACATTCATTGTGTTCTACTGCAACCCCACCCGTTAATAAATTGGTATCGTCCCCTCCAGCCCCCACCCCCCNCCAGGTGATAAGGTGCAATCGAGAAACCTTGCAGGAATCGGAATCGCCCTGTCCCGGCCTTGCAGTCGCTCGCATTGATGGTAGTCTGGTGTAAGATCGCAATTAATGGTGTGTAATGGTTTTAATGTGGGCAGACTAGTCGGCCGTCCTAGTGTAACAGTTGTTGTAGGTCATTATATGGCTGGGTTGTTGCGAAACCATACTATCTGGAACATTATACGAGAATCCAAATAGACAGTCTACGTTACAGCTGTGATGTAGTACATTTACTATGTATTGTCTCGAAGTAGCTTGGATTTTACTACTGTACGGGAATCGTCCGGGTTTATATTTTTTCCTTGGTTAAAACGACAATACACCACTCGAAATATTGAAATTTCTCACAGCCAGGGACAGATTTAGGGCCGGCGAGGCCCTGAGCCCAAGAGGGGTGCGGGGACCCTTTCATACCCTGTGCTTGGGACAGACTCTACCATTGCAGTAGGCTCAACACTGGCATTCCCTCGGTTCAAACCCCTCTTCCCTCTCTCTCTCTCTCACTCTCTCTCTCTCCTCCCTCTCATTTTCCCTCATTCGAAAAGAAATCTCGTTTTGCAGCGCGGGGCCCTGGGCATGTTCCCATCATGGTCATGCCCAAATCAGCCACTGCCCACAGCTTTTGGTGTTTTTTGTTTTTTTTTATTTGGTAGGTACATTGTACACATGAGGTGACATTTGAGAACTCGCGCATTAAAGGTGGAAACTATTATCATCGTAAAAATTACTTTAAATCTTCATGTTGAATGCTACATTCATCACCGATGCACTAATATAATTCTTACGATGGTAAGAGATCCCATCGTAAATGCGCAAGCAAGCTCTGGAATAATATGCAGCCATGCAGTGATTACAAACAGTGACTGCTAGTGAGCAGTAGGAGATTTGCTTTCCAGAAGCATGAGCCGTTGGAAAGGCATCGTGGTTTTAACCGGGGCAAAGGGGCAGCGGTCGTATTTAGGACATATTGATTGCATACACATTTACATGTTCTCGATGAGGCAAATCATAAAGTGATATTTGACACTATGCACCTGTATACTGTTGTAACCGACGTTTAAATTACGTCTGTTGTGGTCTTATGCTTTAGACCGTACTTGTCATTTCTCTCTCTCTCTCTCTCCTCTCTCTCTCTCCCTCCCTCCCTCTCTCTCTTTCTCTCTCTCTCTCTCTCTCTCTCTCTCTCTCTCTCTCTCTCTGTGCGCACGCGCCTTCTATATGCGAATATATTCGTATGTCTGATACCTCGTCCTTTCAAAAGGACTACCAGCCTAAGTAAGGACTAAATGTTGATCATTTCTTTTCACATATGTCTTGTCTATCATATATAACTTCCTTTAGATCGAAATATTGGTACATTTTCTTCGAAATACCAGGATCTTCTGGATACGCCCAAACTGATCAGTGAATATGTTTTATTTTAAACTTGCAATTCGTGGGCCAGAAATGTTGGAGTGGACAAAGTTTATTAGGGCATAAACCACTTACCGTGCCATCTGTTAAGTCCAACATTACACCAACCTCTTGATATGAGGACCAGATCTAGACGTAGGTCTAATGGGGATTTGTTTATGACTGGCAATATATCTACGTTCTAGTGTGAAGAGAAATCTATCTGCGTGATATTGTATCAAGACAGGAGCATGGGAGGAAGTGAAAAATACGCGAGACATCTGTGCGAACGGAATTTGTGTCACCAATCGAAATGTCGAAATACCAATTCGAGTGAAAGTCTACAAAATTTGCATAATATAGTCGCAGTTCCCCGTAACACATGTTTGTCAAGGTAGGCTGGTTTGTGTTCTGCTATGGTTTCCTTACGAGAGGGCGTTTACCCTAGAGTGACCTGTAATGTTCATCGCTTCTCACAGCTCATTAGTTCAGGACCGTAAACATCATCAGCGAGCCCCCCGGCAGGACGTTCGGGGGAGGGTGGAAGTCACGGATATAAGGCCTCTGACAACTCCACAGGGNNGGGGGGGGGGGCGAAGATGGTTCACGTTTAACGTTAAGCAGATGATGCTACTTCGCGACGTTGTTTGTTTCCTGTATGTTAAAAGTGAGATCAAGTGGGTGGCAATGAATTGAAGCCGACAATATCAGTTTCGCAGAAATCAGTTTCTCCCTTCTCCCAACCGGGCCCACAAACAACAATAAAAATCGAAAAGGATGTCGTCATCGTGAGACCATGTACTGCAAGGAGGAGATGTTTCTGAGTTCACAGTCGCTTTAAGGCGGATGAAAGCTAAGTGTGACGTGTGGACATTCACCATTTATGAAGTTTCTCAGAACATTGATCGAATAGTTGCTGCTATCTCCACTGTTTCCGCTGCTACGTTAGATGTTTGATCTTGAGCCGAACTTTAACTTGTAGGTGCTTTAATTTTTTACCTAGATTTCAATTCATTTCACCAGTTCACATACCTTGAAAATCGGAACCGAATACCAATATAAAAAAAACAACAAAAAACGAGAGGAATTTATCTGATCTGAAAACTACTCCCTTTGCAGGAAACTGAGCTAAGCTTGATCGTTGGGCATCTTCCTTTAGTAAACTGAACGTGATCTGAACAGACTGCTATAGTGAACTTGCCCAATCCTGATCTTGTCACAGTGACTTTCGACACTCATTAGATCCACCATGGGCAAAGGCCAAAAGGGAAAGGACAAAAAGTCCAAGAAGAAGAAGAAGTCGAAGAAAGCGGAGAGTGATGCCGGCGGGGAAGCTTCGGAAGGAGGCACCTCGGAAGGAGGCACTTCAGGCGAGGTGGCTAAATTTGAAGTTCAGCGTTCCACTTTTATTTTATATTTTGAAGTTTGACTTAAGTTTGACTACTTTTCTATTGGAGATTATAGTGTATTACTGTGGTGCACGCTGCCCTTATCTAAATCAGTACATTTTACATGGAAAATTGCCCACCAAAGTGCTAAAGTGTGTTTTATCTTTTCACTGTGGATGTTGATCTTAAGAAAGATCTACCTATTAAAAAAAACAAAAACGGTTGTTACTTCACCACCAGATTTCACTTCCGTGTTTCAGATACAATAATGCACATAGTGACAGAGGGATTTTAATTTTGGAAGTTTAATTCTCATTATATTTCTTTGAGAAACAGTCCTTTCCCTTGATTCCACGCAACTTACTCTTAAGACATACATAATAAAAAAACCTCTCATTATGGTCATTAGCGTGTCTCAGACACGTGATTATGTGAAATCTCGTGATGAAAGAACATTTATATTGTTTTCCTAAAATCAACACCCACAATAGGAAAAAGGGCACTAATGAACATGTTTATGCGCAGTTTTGCACACAAAATGTACAACGTTAGAAATAGATAGTGCGCACCGCAGTAATGCAGTATAACCTACAATAGAAAGTTCATTTACACCCCCCCCCCCCCCCCCNCCCCCCCCCCCCCAAGATTTGCGTTCAACAGTGGCACTATTGGGTTTTGGTTGTGCTTTTAAAAGGAAGACGTAGTGATCTCAAAAAGTTACTCTCAAGAGAAAAGGGGAATAGGAGGAGTTCCCTGATGCTTCTCATCCAGAGAGAATATATTTTAAAGTTGTTTCCAGGGTAGGACAAGTCACTATAGGACACTATAAATACCGCTAAATATTTAATCAACCATTCCTGAAGTGTTGCCAGTTAACCTGTTAGTAATTCTTTTTATTTTTTTTTTTTAATGGAATGATAGTTCGCCTTAGTTCCACCTTTTTTTTTTTTAAAAAAAATATGGTTTACAATAATTTTTACTATGATATCAAGTCGTAATAGACGATTTCAGAGCCTGAATACTTGGGCCAGAGCGAAGTCAGTTTACCATGAAAACTAGAACTGAAAGTAAATGGTATAGTTGTAGCTCACAACTGACGGAGATCATTATGAGACCAATAGCTGCATCGTGCACCAGTATTCACCCCCCCCCCCCNCCATAACTTAAATGAATACGCTATTAATGTAATCCAGTGTGTTATGGTCACTAAGTCATCTGTCTGCATGTTTGGTACAGATAACATGTGCGAAAAGGTAGACTTACTACCACTAACTGGTGCCTGTAGTGATGGATACTCACATCATCTCTTGATAGAAGGGCTGACTTCGCCTGGAACTTGCTTTGCAAAATTTTATTATACATTTTGATATTTCAGAATTTAAAATTTGATATCTTTCACTAAATTTGAAGGAAAACAAAGCGATTTTTCAAAAAGTTACCAGGTATCTCTGCGTAGATTATGTAGATATCTTCATGTTAGAGGGTGGTCCTTCCATGAGCTTTTGGAGCTAGACATGACCGTGCCCTTGCCTCTTCCTCTTCCACCATCCCAGGCCATCATTTGATCAGAGGAGCGGTCTTCTGTCATCTGGTAAAAACCAGTAAGTGTATCATACTCAGCTTTGAGTCTTGATTGTGAGGATTAATTTTATTGATCTGCCTTTGTTTTCTGGAGTGTGTTGACGTTAAGCAGGGATGTGCAACAGTTTAAGATTCGCAAACCGAATTCCGCAAACCTTAGATTCACTGACTGTATCCGAATCTGAATTTAGAGTCTAAATCGCAGGAAGAGGCAATGAAATGTAAGGAACATTGACTCCATTTGAAGTGTCTTTGAATGTTCACTACGAATTCCTATATTTTATGGTTTGTCAATTGTAATATGTGATTCGTCGAATCTGAATCATGGCTCATGGATTCGGCAAACATGAATGGTGTTCGAACATGCCCACCCTTGAAAGAGAGTGGTTTAGATGGTTCTGACTTAAGGTGCGGGTTTGTTTTTTTTTTTGAGGAGATGGGATTGGAGGAGACGATCTTTCGGAATAAACTTTGTCATCATCATATACTCTGTCATTCTTCAAGGGCAGTAGCAAGTCAGATGAGCAGCCGATATTGGAAGAAGTATGGAAAGATGAGAAGTTTGGTGTCGATCAATCGTTTATCAAGCAGGGCTGTCCATCCATTGTTCACTGGGCCATGTTATCGTTACAGATGAATAACTCGCGAGCCGCGCCTCATCATTTCAGGCGAACTAGCTATCACTACGGCAGCTTTTGTAGCATGCCTAGTCTCGATTGATCAAACCCATCAAATGAATTTTCTCTCAAAGAGTGCCTGATCTTGATCTTGTTAGGAAAAAGGACTATCTTTTTTTTTCCCTCAAAGAGTGCCTGATCTTGATCTTGTTAGGAAAAAGGACTATCTTTTTTTGACTGTATTAATGTGGACAGTCCTGCGTGGTTGCCATATTTTTCACCATGCAGTTTTATCCGTTCGATCGTTATTTTGCGTAATGTAAAAGCTTTTGAACAAGTTCAATGGTGTGTTCATGAAGTTATTTGAGAGCTTGCGCATTATCGATGGGACCTCCTACCATCGTAAGAATTACATTGGTTCATCTGTTATGAACGCATCCTTAGTAGTGTTCAACATGCAGAGTTAAGGTAATACTTACGATGGTAAGAGATGCCAACGTAATGCGCAAGCTCTCAGTTGCTTTTTCAGGACGCCTTGTTGCGGCGTAATTAATTATTTGTGTTTTATTGTGGTTCCTTCGTTTATGAAGTCATATATAGCTGGCCTGTAAGGAATGCTTTCCTCGTTGATTGTATCTCAGGCCCTCCNAGCAACAACAATAACAACAAAACCTGTAAAATGCATTCGATTTTCATCTTCATGTTTCCGCCTCTTAACTGAAATATGCAGGAGAAAGAAAGAGAGAGAGAGAGAGAGAGAGAGAGAGAGAGAACACGCTTGTTGATGTCCCATTTTAATACATGTATGCATCTGTTGAAATCGCACACTTTCCGCTTCATTATTTGCTGTTCGTTTTTGTCATGTTTATGAATTACCTCTCCGTTGCAATCACTGTTCTGGATGTATTATACTTTCTGCGTACTATGTAATGTTAGCTTTATCCACCCTTTTGAGCCACTGTTAACATTACGCAAGCTGTTAATAGAAGTCAGTATCCAGCCGGGCTCTTGCATTCATTTGTAATGCATAACCATTATTATTACTTAATATTAGACATACAGTAAACATGCAGATACTTTCTGTACATGCAGGGATCCAGTTTGGGTTTTGCACTTGTTACAAATTCTAGCCTCAATTTCATCTCTTGAATACAATACCTCATAGAATCTTTTTGATACAAGTAAAGCAGATCTGTGTTCAGATTTTGCTTTTGCACTTAAGCCAACGTTCATGGCTCGTTACCCTCGAGACATACTGATACAAAGGATTCCAATCTGACACTTCCAACAGGTGTCTATACAATGCATTACGTATATCCATCTCAGGGACTTAATTCTTGCATTCGTATGTAATCCTAACCATTATTATTAGGCACACTAAAGATGCACATATTTTCGATACATATTATAATGATCCGAGTTTGGTTTCTGAACTCTTGAAAATTTAAATATTCGTTAGATATACAAATCAGATTTCTATTCAGGTTATGCATTTTTGTACTTAACTTTAGCCTTCATCCGTTGCTTGTTACTGTTAATACATACGATGATATAATGGTCTATCCAAACTGGCCCGTGGATCAGATGAGTATGTAAGTGTGGTCTATATTTATCTCAAAGAATGGCTACCTCAGATCCTGTGTGATCACATTTCCTTCCCGTTCCCCATCTCAGCTATAGCGAATCCACTGTGTCAAGAATAGTAGCAAAGATTAGGGAAGGTTCAGTTAAATAAGAACAGTAATTTTTGAATTTTTTTGTCGGAGCACAGCCATCTCCCCGCCCCACTGCATGTTGCCCTTCCACAATAAAAAAAAATTACCTTCACGCGGCAGGATTATGGCGGATATGACTTGTACCGCCCTGAATTAAAGTATTACCACAACTGTGGCGGTTTTTTATTGTTTTTGTTTTTGGAATAACGTTATCCTCATTAACCACATGTGTTAATCTCACGTGGACAGTGAGATTTATTGTAGTAAATCACATACTCAGGCTTTTGATGCAGAGTGGTACTATACAAATACTCAAGACCTTATCCATACCTTTTTTGTTCTTACTGTCTTTTGATCTCAGTCGTAGCTCAAGATTTACTAGTGAAACCAAAGAAACAATATATACATACACAGCTGTTGCAGCTTGGACACCTTCCCAATCTTTCTTATACAGTAGTACACAAATTATTGGATTTTTTTGAAAAAGGAAGGGGCGGGAGGAGAAATCAATAAGTATGGAAGATGAAATACAGGCGAGCAATAGGTATCAACGAAGCGTGATTTCAGAGTGTTTCTTGGTGTGAGTAGAGTTGGTCCGTGCAGAGCAACAAAGTGTGCGACTGGAAATTAGAGGTATTCGTTTTCATTAGAAATGCATCCAGTGGATAAATTGGCACACGCACACTGGAATAAATGAATAGTCATAGACCTGCCACACTTTGGCTAAATGCCGCGGTCTCGTCTGTAGTTGTCTTAAGGACTAGAATTTCACATCCAGCCGCAATCATCATTGAATCTTAGGTGTGCCCGTCGCAAACATTTCACAGTCTTGTACGACTACACCATTCAGTCCTGAGATGGCATTTGCAATTGCATCGAATTTGGCCACGATTTACACACAATTATATATCCATGGAACTATAGACAAATGTCTGTCTATTATATTGTGTACGGAGGAATTGAACATTAACATGCATGCGAATTCATTAAGATTTTAAGAGAACTTTTGAAGATTTGATATTATCTTGGTGTATGCCAGGGACCTAAACTTTCACTTGTGCCACTTAAAGACACTCTGGTCTTCTAACCAGGGACAACAAAAGGAACTGATTTTATAACCGTGATTTTGTTTTCATATCTCCAGATGGCATCAGCAAACGATTCCAAGTGGCAGAAAGATGCTGCGGATCAAAACTTCGACTATATGTTCAAACTGCTTATCATAGGCAACAGTAGTGTGGGGAAGACATCGTTCTTGTTCCGATACGCTGATGACTCATTCACCTCCGCCTTCGTCAGCACAGTGGGCATTGACTTTAAAGTGAAAACAGTCTTCAGACAAGACAAGAGAGTCAAATTACAGATATGGGTGAGTATTGAATGTTTGTATGGAAGAGTGAGTGGCGGGTGCATGGATTGCGGATGAATGGATGTGTCCTTGGTTTAAAGCGATAAATTTTCTTTAGACAAGAGCCAGGTTACAAGTGGATTTGGGTTGCCTATATAATATAATATATAATCAGTGGATGCATTTGGTTAAAAGTGATAATCTTAGACATGAGAGTCAAAATACAGAGATGGGTGTGGTTGTGAGGCTTGTTTATAGGGGTACATGGCCGGTAGACGGGTATGGTATTTGATTTTAAAGTGTTACATCTTCTATTGACACGAGCCAGGTACAGATATAAATGAATGTGGGTGGCTAGGATGAGTCGGTGATGAGTGGAGCTTTGGCTTAAAAGTGATTAAGTTAGACTGCTGAGTCAAATTACAGAAACGGGAGGCTTGTATAAGTGGGTAGACGGCTGTGCTGAATTTTTTCAAGAACGAGTCAGTTTACAGATATTGGTGGGTCTTGGTTACTTGTATGAGTTGATGATGGACTGAAGCATCGGCCTAACATCTTAGACATGAGAATCAAGTTACAGAGATGGGCGTATATGGATTGTTGTGCAAGATTAATGAGTTACTGATGGAGTGAAACAGTTAAGTCGATTGTCATCGTGAGGTAGTTACAGATATGTCTGTGCATTGATCGCATGTATGGGTGGCTGGCTGGCTGTACGAGTGGGTGCATTGACTGTAATATGATAGCCGCTTCCAGATAAGCTAGGGAATCAAAATAATGTAAGATTATGGGTGAGTGGGATCGGGGGTGTCGCAGGTTGGAGGGGATGAATTCGTTAAAAGTGAAATCTATCTATGGACAAGAGTCCCAAGTTCAAGAATTGGTTCACGTGGATGGCTGGATGGAGGGCTGAATGGATAGAAGGGTTTATATCTCAGTTTGTGAATGAAGGCTATTCAAGTCAAACTCATGGCTGCTGTCTGGAGTGTGAAGCTATTCTTTTCAGGATTCTGACCTCCTGTCTCATTCTGTTCCATCCTCTCATTAGCTCCCATACTGTTTCGTTAGCAAGCCCTGTCCCGTAATCTGTCCAGTCTGTTGATGACGGTGGCACTTCACTTCCTTGATTTTTATGGCAAAGGCGAAAACTGAGACAGGCATGTCCTCTCACGTTCAAAGCGATCACGGTCTTTGGCAATGCAGAAGTTCTGTCTACTCTTCCCTTCGATTTTATGTCCTCGCTGGTTAAGATAAGAAAGTGTCCTCTGGAGGGCCGGTCTTAAAAGTTGTTGACAGTGACAAGGGATTCCGTCTGGTTTTAGGACGAGCTTCAGCTTATTGACTTAGTCTAAATCTTTAATGTTTTATAGTTGAAATATTATTATGACGGGATAAAAACGGCAGATTCATTTTACAAGTACCGCGAAACATAACAATAACAATAATTTTATTAAAGCTCAGGTATTTTGCAGCCAGTTATGCCCCGTTTACTTGACTGTAAGATTACCAAACCATTAACGTGTGAGGTAAACTGCATCAGGGTATCTGGCATTAGCTGTTTGAGAAAAGAAAATATGGAAGTTGATAAGCATGTCATGTGATGAACACAATGAGTGAATATACCAGAAGGTAGGAGCAAAACTTCCGGGATGGAATCAAACTCTACACGATAAATATCGAGGCATATGATTGGTTGAAACATTAATGTTTATCTTGCTTCCGGGTTCAAAACAGAATACAACTTCCGTGATGAAATTACAGTGTACACAGAATATACTAACGAACCTGACTGACTGATTTGAGTTGAAACATTTACTTTTATTGATCGAAACAGAAGTTTTATTTCCGGTTTTAATTATGTATTCTGATTAGTTGGAATCGTTAAAATATCCGCTGTCTCAGATCTTCAGTGTTGACATTAATTTCAGGGTTGGGCAGAACTGAGATCATAAGAACGCAGCTCGTGAACTAGAGCTGGCCTTAATAGCTGTGTTGAATTAACTTATCTGGATCTGAACAGTAGTTATTTTGCGTGCTTGATATGAACTTTAAATTTTGCACGTAAACTCGAACGCCAATTTCAAAACCAAGAGGAACTGATCTGATCTGAAAACTACCCAGTTTTCATGGAACTGAGGCTTTTTTTTTTTCTGTCGAACAGAACTTGATCTGAACTGACTTTTTTTGGTGAACTTGCTCAGGCCTGATTAGTTTCCACCATACCAGAACAACAGTCAAAATTCTTGTCACGATGCACGATAATATAATACGCTCTACTGTGATCGGTGCTAGTACGTCATAAGATTTAGACCTGTAACAGACCCTCGTCATGTATTGTTGAAACTTTAACATCGTGAGAACACATGCAGTTTCGCATCTACCCGGTATAATGTTTTGTATGCTTTCTCGTAATGAAAGAGCACAATGGATAAGCCCAGGGCTTAGGCAAGGCAGTTCAATGACGTTTTCACACTTGTGAAATGGTCTCTTTGATCTTATCGTTTGATCCTGCTTTTTCATTATTTTTTTTTAAATGCTTGGTGGTAATGTAAATTTTAACATACCCCCGATGTCCCCGGGAGCGAATTCGACCTAGGTCAGTGGTTTGAATGCGAAGTGCGCATGCCCGGATCTATGTTTGTGGTGCATGATTATTTTGTTGATGTAGCTGTTTTTCGTGTGGGAGTGCGGCGAACAGCCGGCAAGTCTTAAGAACAAGCTCATTAAATTTAGATGTGGAGCCTTGTTCGTATTTATTCGTATGGCTGATGAAATGGTTTGTTGAGGCTGTTTGGTGAGGGTGTGGAATTTACAGCGCATTTTGAACAACGAGCCCACGTACGTCCTCAGAGCTAGTCTGTTCTGGTGCCTGTATGATGATATGTAATTTGTTCTGGGAATACACCTCACGTTCGAGCTCATGACAGAGCCACGCTATTTCAAAATCACCAGGCGACCCATACCCCGCCTCCTTTGTTTTTCAAGTCTGTCGTTTCTCATTATCTTCGTCTTGTCCTCTCGCTCTCCGGTGCGACATTATTCATTCAGTGTCCAGAAATACTCATCTAAACACCGGTTTTGCTGTAAATGGATGCATCACAGCATCAGTACAAAGACAGAGGGATCAAGAGACGAAAGTTCCAGGAAATGCCTTTTGTCTTTGTTATTGTTTTTAATTACGAACTTCAACTTCCTTGTTTTTTTACATCGAATATAATAACATTATGTGTTATCGTGTAATGTGACAAGATCGGAAGAAAAGCACTTTTGATGGCAGTATTAGCAATGGTCAAACATTTAAGACGAAGTACTTTGCACCAGCCAGTTGGCAAAGACACGTCTGTCTTGTTATGATGTCACGTGGCGGAATGCATCTGGAGACTGATGAAAATACGATCTTAGTCTGTCAGCTGACGTCAGCTTTTCTTGGCTCAAACCGCCTTAGCCAGGACACCTTCCTCTGCAGAATCAATAGTTGCGTGAGAAGTTTCGCGAGAAGAGATAGTGACTGGGCTCTTGGGGTGCCCTCATGGTAGTATCTCTGTCTTTCCCGTTCTCATGGGGAGAAGTGACGCATAGAGGAGGTCTATATTTTCATTAGGCCACAGAAAAGACAAAAAAAAAAAAATCTGTAGGCCCATCCTGTTGAGCTTCAGCTCAGCGGACTCATAGTTGCGTAGAGTCCATTTCCTCCAGATCCATCAAGACGGTGGCTGTCTCTCACCCCCTCCACCCCCCACCCCTAAAAAAATGTTGCTTCCGCATTTGCTCACCTTCTCCTCCTTGCAAATTATCCCTTTGCTACGCCATCACTCGCCGCAGTGTCCTCACCATTCCCTCCCTCACTGTCCTTCTCGGACTGGCTACTTTTCTGGTACATTAACAGTTGCGTGACGAACTGTACAGAGAGATATAGTCACTGAGTTCCCGGAGAATCTTCGCTGTGGTTTTCTCCCATCTTGAGCTCTCTGAGATGGAACATTTTCCTGTGCGCACATCAGTAGTTACTTGAGGACTTTCAACAGGATGCGACCAATGAATCAAATGCTTNCCACCCCCACCCACGCACGCACACACACAGAGCGATGGGGCACTTTCTCCTGACAGCTCCATAGCAGCGTGGGGAATTCCACTGGACGCGACAATGACTGCGCTAGACCGCAGGAAGTGTCCTGTCTGTAACGCCGGTTCCTTTTTCTTCTCTATGGCTTTTGTTCTCTGGTGGATCCAAAGTCGCTCGAGGAATTTCAATACGACGATGTTTGGACTCTTGGGGTGTCCTCACAATGGTATCTCTCTCCCTGCTATTTGCGGCCTCCACTTTCCCACCGATTTCCAAAGATGTCCTCCCGTCTTGTGTGAGCCGGTGTCGTGCTGACACATAGGCTATTAGTCAACTTTTATGTAATCATCCAGATGTGGAAAACGTTGTAGGAGCGAATGAAGGCATCCTCATCTTTCTTTCTTTCTTTTTTTCTTTCTTTCTTTCTTGCTTTCTCTCTTTTCTTTCTTTCTCTCTTTTCTTTCTTTCTTTCTTTCTTTCTTTCTTTCTTCCTTCGTTTTTCTTGCTGTTTGCTTGCTTGCTTCCTTCCGTCCTTCCTTCTTTCTTTCTTGCTGGTTTGCTTCCGTCTTTCCTTCCCTCCTTCCCTCCTTTCTTCCTTGCCATCTTCCTCCTTTCTTCTCCCCTTTCTTTCTTTTTTCTTTTCTTTCTTTCTTTTTTCTTTCTTTCTTTCTTCCTTTCTTTTTTCTTTCTTTCTTTCTTGCTGTAAGATGAAGCCACTGGGTTCTGTCTGCTGATGACAGCTGTGAAACTTGAAACAAATTCATCAGTGCACATGAAGATACCCAGCGCCATCCGGACACCTCTCTCTCAGACTCGGGGGACGACAGAATCCATTCCGTCTACTGAACTCATCTTCTTTTTCTTCTTCTTCCCTACCCTCCCTCTTTACCCCGGTCCGGCTGGCCTTTCCCCGTGATGAAACTATTGCTCACGGCAGATTGCTTGTTGCCCGATCGCACGAGATCAATACCTAACACCCCAATGAGTTTTTCTCGGGACTGCGTGCGGCAGGACAGACATACAGACTGGCGGACTGGGATTTTGGTTTTTTCTTTTGGTGAGACAGGAAGACCACTGACTTTGGAGAAGAATGGAGGAAAAAGGAAAAAGGAGAACCATGAATGGACATCGGACCTGCCTAATAGGCGATTGATCACTCGTGCAAATAGAAAGTGCCATTGACGGAATACGGTCGTTGGAACACGGAAACAAACCGCCCACCGACGGTCTTAGCGTGATTTTCTCGTTGGGAGAGAAGATGGAGAGAGAGAGAGATAGACAGAGAGAGAGAGAGAGAGAACATTCAATTTAAGGGGTGTTTTTCAAATCCCAAATCCTTTACCCTTGATGCATTCATTACAATATGCGGTCGTGATTATGCCAGCGAGTCAGTTCGATACCTTGAACAGAACCCAGTGGGGTAAGGGAATACTTCAGAAGACCAGTGCAAGACGGCAGGACAGATTAGTAGGCTGAGCTCAAGACTTCACTCCAGATTGTAAATATTGCCATTGTTCTTGCATGTACCGAAAGTGTTCCTATTTCAGCTGAATCCTTTATTTGCTGTTGTTCTGATATCAAACGCCATGAGAAAGTTTCCAGTTCTTCCGTAATGACCACTAATGAAGGAAAGGCATCGCGCTCCTCTCCGTACAACGTGGCATTGTCATCGGTATCGTTGTCATTATCATCACTCTCATTATCATCACGATCATCGTCATCATCATCATCCTACCACTACCGTCCTTGTGAACTTTTTGGTAGTCCGGATACATGGTGTTCAGTATATATATCGACATGTACTTAATGGCTGGCATGGCATTTTGTCTGCATTTCGTATCCTGGAAACGGGCATGGAGAGCTTCATACTGACATTCCCTAGAGGACAGACGGTGCTCCTCCATCATGCATATTGTTCTTGAAACCAGGCTGCTGGCAAAGGGCTGTTTGTTTCTGCTTACGAGGTGTTTCGTGCAGCCTGTTGTCAGTGTTCCATCTGGCCATTAGAACGTTTTGCGGAAAAGTGAGCGGGTGGGTCGTCCAGATAATTCTTTTATTAAGCCCCATCCACACGTTTGTTCGGGTCAGCTTTCCAGCTGTGAACTTGACCTTAAGAGGGAATAGCTTTTAAATCTGATGTCGCATAACCTGGGTGACTTTTTAAGGCTTTTTCAACGTTTGTCTGCTGATATGTCCAACGGTAACGGTCTATCCATGTTTTGTAACTACTGTTACATTGGAACATCAAAATCTGAATCTGAACAACACGGCTATCGATTCAGGAATGTCTTCTCCCTGAAGCAGGTTTTCTGTTTTATTTCTGTCAGTACCCAGTTTTCCATTTCATCCATAAAGCCGTGCAGCGGCAACAACGACAAAAAACTGTAAGATGCCCACACCGAACTACGAGTTGACAGCGTTTTGTCGGTGCTTAGCACGGCAGCATAGTGCAAGGCGTTCCCTCTTTGAGCCCAGCTGCTCAGGAAAATCCCAATCCTTCCTGCCCTATCTTGGAACCGGCGAGCCCAGAATGCATAGCGTAACCTGGAAACTCACTTAACGCTCGTTGGTTGAGTGCTCCCTCCGGGCGTGCAAACCTTTTGGCCTTTTGTTTTTACCCACAGGCCCAAAGCGGCTTCTGCATGTGAGACTGAGTAAATTTGCGGACAAACCAGGTTTGCGGTTTGGCTTCGCCTCCGGCGAGGAAAGACGACGGAAAATGCCAGTTTATTGAACGGTGAGTCCTGAAACAATCATCTGAAAAGTAGCAAAGAACAATGGCTAGAGTAGACGGAAAGGAAAGGACCATATGGATGGAGCAAAAGCCGAAATTTGGGGATGTTGGGGTTTTGTCAGAAGTCGATGGAGAATCGATTGATTGACAGGGCATGTTGGAGTTACGTCAGAGGTCGACAGAGGCCGACAGAGGCTGGATGAATGCGTGGAGATGTTGGAGTTACATTAGACACCGACGGAAGTTGGCTATACGAATGGAGATGTTGGAGTTACATCAGAAGTCGATGGAGGTTGGATAAATGAATGGAGATGTTGTAGTTACATTAGAAATCGATGGCGGTTGGATATGTGAATGAAGATGATGGAGTTACATTAGAGGTCGAGAGAGGTTGGGTGGACGAAGATGGTGGGGTTACATTAGAAGTCGATAATGGATGCCACACAAGAGGGGGAAAAAAGGAGAATGAGAGAGAGAGATAGAGAGAAGGGCAAGCTGGTATAAGCACAGAGGAAGAAGACGAGCAAGAGCAATGACACGACAGAGGAAAAGAGAAATGGAGTATGTGATGCAGGAAGAAAGAAAAATAGACAAAAAGAAGTGGGGTGAGAAGGGGGAGAGAAAGATAGAAAGAAATCGTCAGGTAAAACCAGTTAACAAGGAGATAGAGAAATCAGATCGGAAAGATTTAATTGGGCTGAAACCTGAACCGTCCAAATGGTATTAGCACTTGAAAGAGTGCAACTGGCATTTCACGGGCTGCTTGGTACCCAGTTGAGCTGCATGTGCATCTTAATTCGTAAGCATCGAGGACTGGTCTTGATCACAACACAATGTAATATCGATGACTGTAATCGCCGATTTTATCGACCCGCTCACTGATGCATGAAAGGCCCCAGGGAGTNTGGAGATGTTGGAGTTACATTAGACGCCGACGGAAGTTGGCTATACGAATGGAGATGTTGGAGTTACATCAGAAGTCGATGGAGGTTGGATAAATGAATGGAGATGTTGTAGTTACATTAGAAATCGATGGCGGTTGGATATGTGAATGAAGATGATGGAGTTACATTAGAGGTCGAGAGAGGTTGGGTGGACGAAGATGGTGGGGTTACATTAGAAGTCGATAATGGATGCCACACAAGAGAGGGGGAAAAAGGAGAATGTGTGAGAGAGAGAGAGAGAGAGAGAGAGAGAGAGAGAGAGAGAGAGAGAGAGAGAGAGAGAGANGAGAGAGAGAGAGAGAGAGAAGGGCAGGCTGGTATAAGCACAGAGGAAGAGCAAGAGCAATGACACGACAGAGGAAAAGAGAAATGAAGTATGTGATGCAGGAAGAAAGAAAAATAGACAAAAAGAAGTAGGGTGGGAAGGGGGAAGAGAAAGATAGAAAGAAATCGTCAGGTAAAACCAGTAAACAAGGAGATAGAGAAATCTGATCGGAAAGATTTAATTGGGCTGAAACCTGAACCGTCCAAATGGTATTAGCACTTGAAAGAGTGCAACTGGCATTTCACGGGCTGCTTGATACCCAGTTGAGCTGCATGTGCATCTTAATTCGTAAGCACCGAGGACTGGTCTTGATCACAACACAATGTAATATCGATGACTATAATCGCCGATTTTATCGATCCGCTCACTGATGCATGAAAGGCCCCAGGGGGTCTTTTCATCTTCCTGCCTAATGTCACTTGAGAGTGGCTTGATTTACATTCTGGTTATCTCAGACTTTCTTGTTTTCTCTTTTTCAGCAGGAACCTTCCCCATTTGTTTAAAGATTTAACCCCCTCGCTACGTCTTTGTTTTGAAGTGCTGATTAAAGTGCACCAAATTACATGGGTTCATGAACGTGTGCGTAGGAATAATTCATTAAAAAGGAAATTTGACACACGGATACGCATTACAAGGGGCAATCGAACGCTAGTTCCGGGACGTACTGGTTCGTTTAGGAGTTGTTTGTAACAAAGGGTAGGAGCTTACATGTACGTCATACGTAGTGATTTTAACCGACCTCATGTCTCTTATAGATTGCAGTTATTGTTCTGGACTGGTAAATCATCGCGCGTACAAGAATGTCTATGCACGTGTGAAATCTGGAGATCATTGGAAGCCTTAAAATATGATGCAGTCTGGTACTTGTAGATCTATACAAAAATCACAAATGATTGTTATGGTTACAAAATCATCACCAAATTTGGCCAGTGCACAGTCGTACGGGGTAAGACGCGATAAATACGTAATGTATCCAGTGGCTATATGCATAATCCTTACGTTAATTAACGCACTGCGGTAACCACGGGAAACTCCCAAAACATTGGTAGTGTTCACCGTAGTTAACGTAATACGTTAAGTAACGCATGGATTATGCACACGGCCACTATGACGGAAACGTGAAAGGGAAGAGGGTGAAATATTGTGGAAATGAACAAGTTCAAGACCCCTCCACCGTTCCAGTTGAAAGTCACATTACTGGGGACATAAACAGTTTTCTTCATTTTAATATTGTATACATTGTCACTGCACAAATATGAACAGTGTTCGTGACGGAGCCAAAGACTGCACGGAGGTTAATGTGTGTACCATTATAATTGTCGACGTTGATGGAAAGCGCTTGGCTCAGCGAAAAGCTGGATCTACTGAGGGAGGGATGTAGCCCAACCGGGGCGGTTTCAGGGAGCATGTTTTATCAGTTGCCATGACACTTAAACTACGACCTGGCATGTGCCAGACGTGTAGTTATTGCACCATCGTCATAATTTTCAAGTGTTCTATGCCGAGTTGGTAAGTTGTTAGGGAGGAGAAAGCGTCCTTGGTAGAGTCGTAGTAGAGTAACTGAGGACCCGCTGTCTTACCTCGCCTCGCTGCTATCTTTTAATCCTAACCTGTACTGGAACAGGAACGAACGGGACCGGACATTTTCGTGGAACGGCCCTGATCTAGTTGGAGCTGGGTATTTATTGTTCCTGGGCTGTTATTGTTGCTTTGCTCCAGAACGCGGAGTCAGGTGGAGATCGATTTGAAAGAGGAACGAACGGGACCGGGCATTTCTGTGGAATAGCCTAGACCTAGTCGGAACTGGGCATTCAAGAATTGTTGCTTTCCTTCTGAACGCGAAGTCAAAAGTCGAGAGGAGATCCAGAGAAAGAGAAACGAACTTGACCAGGCATGGAACGGCCCAGATCAAGCTGCAGCCGGGCATCCATTGTTCCTGGGCTGTTACTGTTGCTTTGCTCCAGAACGCAGAGTCGAGGGTAGATCCATAAAAAAACAGCATCGAACTTGACCGGGCATGACAGTGGAACGGCCCAGATCTAGCTGCAGCCGGGCAGTCATTGTTCCTGGGCTGTTACTGTTGCTTTGCTCCTGAACGCGGAGTCGAAGTGGAGATCGATAGTAAGAGGAACGAACGGAGACCAGGGTTTGTTTTGCCAAAATCGTTACGCGGCCTCTAATAAGATGGGGTCTGATGGGGGACCCTGGGAGGAACACGGTTGCCAATGGGTTTGATGGCCGTGGACGTGTGGTCAGGCTTCAAAGAGGGATGGAAAGGAGAAGAAAGAGAGAGAGAGAGAGAGAGAGAGAGAGAGAGAGAGATTTGTAAATTGCGTAATTGGATACATAATAAATGGGATGGTAAATATCAGCCGGCGTAGTATGTGCCTTTGTGGGCTTTTACGATTCCAAGAGGGGTTGGGGAAAGGTGGACTAGGGGAGAAGGGAGTTGAGGTGAAGAAAAAGAGATGGAAGGCGGTAGGTTTGAAAATAGATGTATACCCTGGGGTCAATACTATCATCCTGCATCGAATTTTATGGCCCAAGGGGACTTTCTAGTGTTCGATCTGCTTTTCGCTCATATAAAATAGAAGTGTGGGGGCAAAACTTGTGCCAAGTAGAAGTGAAAGAGAGAGAGAGAGAGAAAGCGAGAGAGAGAGAGAGAAAGCGAGAGAGAGATAGAGAGAAAGAGAGAGAGAGAGAAAGAGAGGGAGAGACCCGGGTCCGTATTATGATTCAATGTCGAAGTTAAGAACACATTACGCTTTCTGTATACGTATGACCTGCCTTCTGTTATGATGCTATGTAAGTGTGCGGAAGCTGATGATGGTGTGACTCGATGAGGAAGGAAGGTAGGAGGGAAGGAAGGAACAAAGGAAGAAAAGTACAAGCCTGCGTCGATGAATTTCCTCGATATGAAAGTCCTAGTGATAGGGTGCTGCTATGTAAGGTCTGTTTTCATTCTATATAGGGTTCGAAGAATGAGTACACTTACGTATTATGCCTGGAGAAAACGGAAAGAGGGGAGGGGGGAGAATCTACAGAATAAAAGCTTAACAGAACCACTAATAGGTATTACCCGATGTCGCGAAACGCCATCATTAGCCAGAAGAGACTCTCAAAACGCATCGATCAGCCCGTAGCAACACACAGTCACCAAACTTAAGCTTCAGCTGTTATAGACGTGCCGGAAAAAAACAACAACAGTGGTTCACATGGAGACATTTTTTTATGTAAGTGACGTCACTCAGGGATTAGTGCTTCTGCAGATTTGTTATATTGTTCAGGGTGTGAAGGGAAGGTTGGAAAGAAAGTATAAAAAATTGTATCAGGTCAGTATTTTATCGGGATCGATGTGGCAATTCAAGGGATATTCCCTTGTTAGATCCTTTTTTTTTTTTCCCCCTAAGACTTTTTCCGAGTGGTGAAATTACTAAATATGCCAGAATGATGAGGAAGTTCAGAGATAGGAAGAAGGACACTGCAGGAGAAAAAGTGGGTGAGAATGATGCACATTATAATATTTTACGGTAATATCGTCTTAGTCAGCGGAGGCCATAACTCAAGAGGACGTTTGCCACTCCCTTCGCCTCCTGGGATCGATAGCTGAAGATGTGGTTGGATGGCAGTGAAAGAAGAGGATGGAGAAAGAGGGAGAGAGAGAGGGGGGATGGAGAGAGGGAGGGAGGGATGGAGCATGCACAAAATATATATTAGCGAGGAACTCCAAATAAGTGTCAAGGGTTCGTGCTTCATTCGCTCGCATTCGGAATTGATAGCTGGAGTGGTGCTCAAATGAGATTGGAGGAGGAAGACGGGTGAGAGACAAAGAGGGTAACGCAGAGAGAAAGAGAGAGGGCGCAGGCATGTATGTAATATGTTTTTCTGTAACATTCTCTTGATAAGTGTCAAGGGCACGTGCTTCAGTCGCTGCTTTTTTTTCTTTTTTTTTTTTATTGATGGCCCAAAAAAAACAAATGAAATAGAAGAAAGATAGAGGTTTGAAGACAGAAGGGGAACCCACACATTGTAGAATGTTGGTTAGTGTTAAATTAAGGGACGTGTTCCGTGTGGTCGTTCTCTGGGGTCGGTGACTGAAGATATGGCTAGAAGAAAGGACAGCAGGAAGAGGAAAANGGGGGGGGGGTCAGGAGAGAGAGAAAGAGAGAGAGAGAGAGAGAGAGTGTGTACATTAAATGTTTATTAAGTAAGTGGTCAAGGTCAGAGATGTTTTTTTTTTCCACCTGGGAACAAATCAGATGTTACAGGAGGAAGGGATAGTGGAAATCTGGCAACCGGTAGACCAGTGTGGCATCCTTCACGAACACGATATTGACAGGCAGGGACGGGGTCGAAAGCAAATAGCGATGGGGCAAGTTTGTTGCCAAGTCTGCTGAACATGCCAGTCTAGCAGCCAACACGCTATCCGAGGGTACGAATCACTATTCAAAAGGATATGTCTTCGGCATAAAGTTTTTTGCGGCATTCTGTACGCACTGTAGCTCCCTCAGAGAACATGAGATCTCTCTGTGTTATAATAATGTGTGGGGGAGACATCTCCAGAGGGCACAGCATTGAGCATTATGCAAGATTCATGTCTGGCTCGTCTTCCCGAGTCCTCGTATTTGCCTGGCAGATTGCCGATCACAGCTGTTGTTGCAGATTCATGTCCAGTATACATTGCAACATACACATTAACGATTCAGTGTTGCCCGGCCAAATGTAGGCATTCTGATCACTGTCTTGGCTGATGCTGGGATAAGATACAGCATAGCCATCCGTTGTTACAGAGGCTTAATTTCCTTCGTGTGGATCTCATAGAGAACTTAAATGTTCGCATTTCGGAAGCTGTGTTTTCCCCGCAGTTCTTTCAACCAACCCGTGATTGGGTCGACATCTGGGTTCTAGTCGACAACACAATACAACGGACATGAACACATGTGTTCTTGTGTTCTGGTCATTTCTTATGCAATCAATGGTCCATTTGTTTTTAAAACCGAGTTTACAGCTCAACTGGATAATTAACATTGCCACCTTCACCTAATGGAAAAACTCTCAGACATCACTTAGGTCTGTGCAGAGTGAGAAAGTAATCCCTGACTTGTTAATGTGTGTCAATGCAAGAACAAGCCATTTTGTGGCATCCAGTAATCTCTTTGTCTCCATTTTTATACAGGGATGAACAGAGAGCAAGGTTACCCTCTCAGATACACCATTTCTTCATCTGGCTTTATCGCTCTTTACATTCTCACTTCTCACACGCCTTTTAATAGCCTTGACCTGACGTTGAGCAAATATGAAGTATTGAATTTTCCTCACCGAGCCCCAGTGATATATACCCGGTTCGTGAGGCTGAAAAGCAGGAAAAGGAAGAGAATTTGAAGTAGGGGGAAGGAAGAAAATGGCGCAGAAAGATTTAAAAGGAAAATAAAAAAAACTAGCCACGGGATTTGTGTCTATAGTTCAGGGTAAAGCTGTTAATGCTGCTGATTTGCTCACACTTATTCCAATAAGTAGAGTATCTTCGATTCTTCAGTCAGAATTCTTTTCTGGTTGGAAATATCTCAGTAGTTGACAGTTACCATCAGTTTTGTTAGGCGTATATACGTTTGGAAAAGAGACATGAGAATGAACACCTCTTTTTTTTTCTGTTGGAGGATAACTTTAGCCAATCTAAAGAGCTCCTATTCTCAGCAGTACCTCAGAAATTCGACTAGATGATTATGGAGGTGGGAGAAGAAACAGAGTCTTTTTGCCATTTTGTTCTGTGGTCAGAGCTCTGGAGCCAGTCAGTAAAGTTTCTGTACACAGTAGTTTCTAGAGGAGGGAGAAGAGATTGAGGGGTTTTTTTTGCCGTTTTGTTCTGTGGGAAGAGTTTTAGAGCCAGTCAGTAAGGTTTCTTTGCACAGTAAAACCTCGTGATCTCGATTTTAAGGGAGTCAGTCGATAAGTTCGAGTGAGAAAAGTGCTAACACTTATCTGGGGGTGAAATTTAATATAGAAAAATAAGGAGCCCGGGATCAGAATTTTGTACAGAGCGCACTGCTTTTTTTCGACCACAAAAAGTTGGAGGTCGTAAAGGTCTTACTGTATTTCATGTCCTCTCTGGTCTCACGAGAGAGAGATTCAGAGTGACAGAGACAGAGAGAGAACGAACGAACACACTGAACTTCCCTCAGCTCCATTACCAGAAGCGGAGATGGACATACTTACTGAAAGACCGGGAGGTATGTGATAATAAAAGTGTGCTGAAGACAGGCGCCTCGAACCACATACTGGACACTTTAAAAGCGCCCTATAGTACCCCCAAATTCAGTTATCCGCCAGCACTTCGTAAACTTAAGCTTTCGTTTGCGATTGTGTGATTATAAGTCTTAACAGTTGAAGCTTACGACTGGTTAGATTTCATTACCGTTTCTCTTCTCCCGCGGCCGCAATTGCGAAAATCCCCTGGGGCCTTAATTCGTCTAAACGCCTTCCAAACAACATTTGCGGACAGTTACGTTCGCACTTTCTCCTGGGCTATAGTTCATCGTTGCCTGTCTTCATTCTGCCCCTGACCTCTAATAAGGATGAGCGCCAGACAGTTTAGTAATTTCTTTATCCCAAATTTTGTTGCACTTTAAATCCTGTGGATCGGTTTGGTTTTTTTTTGTTTGGACCTTCTGCGCTTCACATTCATGAGGTTGCGTGGGTGTATCCACCGGCACTTTTTCGGGTGCTTTTCCAGAGTTCCATATAGGCCCACAGTCAACCCTTGCAGACAGTGCCGCCCTTTCCGTTCGATTATTATATCGATTTCAAAAATCGCAATCATTTGGTAGTAGGTGTAGTTTTGATGATATTATACTAGATGCCATTAGCATCTAAAGTCTTCTCGCTGGTTTGAGTATGTGCACATTCTCAGACTGAATCTCAGATGCACAGTGACTAGTGGTTGATTTCAGTGAGTGTCACCTCTGATTTAGCTCTGTACCGAAGCTACCTTTGCTGCCATGTAAAAGGGAGTGTGCTGGATTCTTGGTACTAAGATAGCGTTAATATACTAAACAGCAATAGCCACCTTAGATGTAAACTGTATGTATTGTATAGTAGTCGTTTTCAGGAACCATGGCATTCATAGTAACTTTCTCCGTAATGAATGATTGAATGAATGAATGAATGAATGAATGAATGAATGAATGAATGAATGAATGAATGAATCGTCCAGCTCCTGCCCACACCACAGTATGTGAAAAAGTGTTACCGCCTATGTACAGATAATGAATGACACCAAAAACAAGTCATTCAATCCCAGCAACACAATGGCATATTAGTCGCGCTTGGTGCATTATAAGAGTACCATTAGTCCAATCTCAGATCAAAGTAAAGTTTAAAAAGAAAATCGTGAACTCGTCACGGTGACTCTGAAAGCTTGATGACCTCTTTCTCAATTATTCAACACGGAGGCACGGAATGCTATCAACCTGGAACGTTCTCGTATGTCTAGTGAGCGAATTGGCTATCGACCCGACTGCAGATTTAACTTGGACTGTACTGCTTGTCATTGTTAAGGTCAGTGACCTCTTGTTGTTGGCAGGCAGGGACGGAATTAGCCTGAAATGAAATTTCATTCAGTAACAAGCATTCATATAATCTCATAGCGTTGCCTTTTGTTGTTGTAGATCTAGTTGTTTGTTTTTTTCAACCATATCTGCCCCTTGACCGTCATTTGTGTCACCGACCTCACAGTAAACAAGCTAAAACCCACTCTAAAAGTATGCGAGGATATTTTCTCAGACCGATGCACATTCAGACAACACACGTCGACAATAACTGCTGTAAAATGCTAACAGAACAAAAATGACAAAGAATAAATAAGCTTGCTTTATCACGCCGATGCGATACTTGAAAACGTGTGATTTTAGCACGTTTAATTGCTCTTTCAATTGGATCTTCCAGTTTTCGCAACAAAAAAAAAAATCTCTTTTCCTTCCGGCCTAAAGCCTTTTCCTCCTTGTCAGCTGCTCATTCTCTCGTAGAGGTCTTCGTGAATGAGGCAGCCTCATACGATTAATCTTTAGCTACATCAGTATGTCGTGCACAGATGCAATTACTTGGAGAAAGACTCCTTCGTTTCATACCGCTCTATCGATCAAGGGCTTAATACCAAAAGGAAATCGCGCACGTGTAGAGGGTGCAGCCGTTTCAATGAATGTAATGAGTCGATGCGTTGATCTCAGTGGTAGGGTGCTTGATGCCTGAAGAATGCATTCTATGCTTGTCTGTTGTAAGGAGAGAGAGAGAGAGAGAGAGAGAGAGAGAGAGAGAGAGNGAGAGAGAGAGAGAGAGAGAGAGAGAGAGAGAGAGAGAGGGGTAGTGTGTGTGAGAGAAAGAGAGCGCTATGAATGTTGTGTTCGTTGTTGGGATCTTCTTTATCTTAATAATCACAGTCGTCATTAGCATTATCGTAATAGTCGTCACCACCATCAGTCTCACCATCATAATCACTACCACCATCAACAGTCGACGCTTTCTGCTACATATCGCACTAGTATCTATATGGGATACATGTTTACCCGCAAACCTTGCAGTGCAGGGTATTGTCTTTGGGAAGCATACACTACAAAAATAAAGTGGACAAAATGAAAGTCACATTTTTGTTTCTTGTTGGTCATACTACATTGTATTGACCTTAGTTTACACCATATAAAGAAGATTGGCTTTGATAAAAATAATGAAATAATAAAAATAACAATGATGATAATAACAGTAATAGTAATAACGTGGTTAAGTTTCGACTTCAGACTAATGCCCGCTCACGCCACTTCACACTTTTATTACCCTAGTAGGTCTGATCACTCCAAAACTTTCTCAACTTCTTTGGGAGCATACAGTGCCGCTGCCAATCACAGGCGCTGATCACAAACATTCTGACATTATCCACCACTTCCAATAACCAAGTACCCATTTTAGAGACGGGTGAGCTGAAGAGAATATGAATGACGTGAATGAAATGCTTTTCCAAGGCACTTACAACATGAGCATGGTCGGGAATCGAACTCACGACTTTTTGATCATGAGTCCAACGCCGTAACCAGACAGCCACGCCACTCCACATGAGGGTTTCAACTTCCTTTAAGAAGATCAGGTAGATTGCCTGTATTTTCAGCAATGAAAACCAATGAATGATAATGCTGTCAACATTAAAAGCTTGAATGATGTTGACGACGATCGCGATGATGACGATGGCTATAATGATTATGAGATTGTGGTAGTGAGTGATGACGACGACTATGATGGTAATAATGATTGTGGTAGCGATGATTACGATATTGATTTTAATGATGGCGACCCTTATAGCCATCAAGGCAAAGTCTTTCTCGGAGACCAGAGATATGAAGGCAAAGGAGAAAGAGTAACTCCGGGACAGGCAGGGACATACCCATCATTCATGTACTTTAATATCAAGGCGGTCGCGTGCGGGGGGAGACGGACGCCCCGCCGGCCCATCTAAATCACTGACATTATTTTATTATAGCAGTGCTTTCAGCTCGCTCCGAGATAATAACAAACGGAGTATTGAATGAATAGCGCATCCTCCGTATTGATTAAACTGAGCAGCTTCTTCATGGGCATGATTGCTTAGGGTAGAGTTCTTATTAACGGGTGGATTTTCTGTTGGGCAACAGTGGGAGAATTGTGTGTGGTCGACTTGAGGAAATTTCCGTTGTTGCCCTTTACAGGATTACCTCTCTCTCTCTGTCTCTCTCTCTCTCTCTCTCTCTCTCTCTCTCTCTCTCTCTCTCTCTCTCTCTCAAGTATATGTTTGTTTTTCTTCTCTTCCCGGAATCTATCTGTTTCCCTCTCGCTGCGCTTGTATTGATCTCACCCTTCTTCTCAGCTGCATAAGCTGCCGTAAACAAAATCATCGCCGCTGTTTACAAGAACTAACTACTGTGTTTCAGCTATGATTCTACTAGAATGAAGATTTATATCAAGAGAGATAGTTTTATTCTGTTGGATTCAGTTTTAAGGCACATTACCGCTAAGATTATTATCCTTCGATAATATGTGGAAAACGTCAAGTCCCTCA
>JAWQUT010000452.1:293915-314642 GCA_033807755.1 Ellobium chinense
AGTCTTTCCCCTCAAAGCCAGAAGAGGTTAAAACAGGAGAACGCATGAAACCTTTAACTGTTTACCGCAGTGCGTTCCCTTCGGGTTGACTATACCTATTAGTAAGTCATCATAATCTGTCTTAGAATCTCCTACATAATGATAGAATCTCCTACATAATGATGATAATCAGCCTCGATGTCGTTACTGTCGGCGTAAGCACCATTACTGTTATCGATCACGTTGGAATACATGTATACATATCAAATTCTCTGGAACTGCAGTGCAAGGTGTCTCTGCTGAAGCACACAACAAAATTAGAGTGGACAGATGAAGTTGGGCACGATGAGATTCTGCACAATCTTTCTAACACTTAATTTTGCCTCCGGANTTGTGCGTAGCTTCCGTTCTCTCCATTTGAGACACTAAATCCGCTATTCTAAGCTGCTGAACTACGAGATAAATATATCAAACATTCAACAACAAAAAAAAAGTCTCTAGAGATCTTCAGTCTCAAACGTTTCGGAATGTTTCAGGACTTGGAGATTTGTATGAATACGAGGGAATGAAAGAGAGAAAGTTTTTTTCAATACGGATAGAGAGGAGTCGCTCTTCTCTTCGTAAGAGAGAATTCATAAGCTCTGTCAAAACTTCACACAAACACCGATCCCTTGACACTCACGGGCACCACTCTGTGCTCCCTGCCGGCCTCCTATCGCAAAGAAACACAAGCCCTTCAGCCATGGGAGCTCAGACCCACCGTTAAGTCGGCAGCTATTGATTTGATAACGGGCCCAGGATATTGATTGCTCCCTAAACAAATTTTATGCTGTAGAAGAAGTATGCGGCTCTCGATGGAAGCAAAGCAAAAGAAGAAAAAGAAGAGAGAAAAAAAAATCAGGATTCCTTCATTACGGAAAATCAGCATCAGATTTATTTTGCTGATAAAAAGAGCTATAAAAGCGATATCAGTTTAATCACCGTGGTAACGTGATGCCGAAAATAGCCAGGTTTTTTTTTTTATTTTGGCTCTCTAATAGATTTCGTGTCCAGCATGGGTTAGGAACATTAATTTAACAGCCTGATCCGTGTCTTGGTTGCAACGGCATTGGATAAAATGTATTGGAAGCCCTGCGGCCTCTGTTGCTGTTAGTGATGGTGGTGAAGGTAGTGGTGGTGGTGATGACTGTGGAGCTGATAGGGTTGTTTATGATACTGGTGGTGACTGAGTTGGTGGCGTTGTTGTTGTGGCTAATGGTGGTACAATTGCTGTTGCAGCAGCATGGCAAGCAGTGAAGGCGAGAACATTCAAATATAGCGATTAAGGCACGCGATGTGGCCATTAATGGAGAAGAGCAAAGAGACACAATGCTGTCTTCTTCTGTTCTTATCATAGTACATGTGGGAACGCATCGCCAGCAGTACTGTTGCTAAGCTTCTGCAGGCAAGGTTTTAAGCGAAAAATATATTCATGAAGACACTATGAAATCTTCTGTTAAATGGATCATATTTATTATCTGAACAGTTCTGCGATTCGACAATTTTTTTATAACTCACATTCGCCGTCGTAGGATCTAGGACTGAACCCGCATGATTACACCATCATCTTCTCATCATCTTGACCGCCATCACCAACGTCTTCATCATTGCCACTGTGGTCCTTAACAGTCGTCATCAGCATTGCCGTAAACAGCAACATCAGCAGCAGCAGAGGAGTCATTGCCCTTGTCATCCTCATCTTACAACAGAAACATTAGAACCTGACGTTCCCCATCCCTCAGTAATCCTGAACAGCCACGGCGCTCTCGGGCAAAGAGGATTGTTACCTCGAGACGAAACGGGAAACATCGCACCCTGGAAGAGGAACAAAAGGGGAAAATTAATTTGCCAGTTTCTGGCTCAGGCGACAACTCTGCTGGTTAGAGTCAAGGCGGTGTCATCTAGTGGGCGGCTGGTTCCTCCTCCGTTCTCGCAGGCAGTTGTTGTTAACACCCCGGGTGTTTTTTTAGTAATGAGGTTTTTATATTCAGCCAGTATTAGAGAATAATAATAATGTATCGATTGACGCCCCCGTCTTGACATCTCTCCGAAAGCAGCTTGTGTGCGAACTGTGGCTGAGTCGTATTGATGAAGTTACAGCGACGAGAAGTAGGTTAGGGGCACGTACAGTACAAGGCAGGATTCAGATGACATCGTGATGAGGCTTAATATTATAAGAAACAGGGAATAGATTTTAAAAAAACACAGCTGTTTCATGAATAGTTTGAGTTGTAATTCACATCAAGCCCTGCCGCAGTAGAAAATATAGCACAGTATGTGAAGATGAGATGTGCTTATATAGGTCATAATAGGTACTGCTATGTAGATATGTTTTGAGAGTCTACATGTTTTCTGCTGTTATCTCTCATGCATGAAATGTTTTACTCAATGACTGCTGTATATGATAAGAATTTTTTTTTTCAAAAGTTGTTTTATTTTTTCGGTAAAGCGCCTAGGGCTCACGCTGTGAGAAATGGGCGCTATAGAAATGTTAATATTCTTTTTATTATTATAAGTAAGAATAAAACTGATCTTGAGAGGAATGTTTCCCAGACATAATAAGCATAATAAAGGAGGGTTATAAGCCTCGTCAAACCCTTGCAGATTATATCATTCAGAAATATATGGTGAACGCTGTGGGCAGGTGCCATTTTACAGATGCTATGCACTGCGACTGACAGTGTCTTCCTGTATCTATGAATTCCCATGAGGTCGTTCTGTGCTGCTCCCATCCAAGTAAACCGTCATGAAATTCATACACTAAGTGTGTAACTCACTCCATTTTACCCAGAATCCATGTGTTGTCCTTTGTTTTTCTTAGATTGCGTCATGTTCTTCCCTCCCCAGAAAAAAAAATAAAAAGTACTTTGGATCCGTCTAGAACACAGACGTTTTGTTTTTCCCTCTCTATGGAAATGGCTGACTTGCATGATACTCAGCTAATGCAGAATGGCTCTCCAGCCTCAGGAATTGAAGTTACCTCTGTGTTTCCCCACGCAAAGTCTGTATGGATTTCCGTGTTTTAGACACAGTTGCGTAGCTAGACCATATGGGACGCATGTTGTGCCCACGAGAAGATCCTACTCAGTATTCCATGCGGAAGCCCCAGTAGGGGCGCGCTCGAGGACAGGCTGACTGGGCTCATGCCAGGAGGTAGCCAAAAACTGAGGTCACTATCATTATGTATTGCGTAGTAATGAGAGATGGAGCGTCTGGGCAGTCTGCTTTGGAGGAGGAGTTCAGTCCCAAATCACGTCAGCGAGGAAGTCATGTCTCTTGAATTGTCACTTTGAACCTGCAGCCTTTGTTGTTACTTGCAACTCACGTGTTTGTCTTATTCTGTTGTTGTTGTTGTTTTTGTTTGTTTTTGTTGCTACTGTTGCTGTTGTTGTTGTTGTTGTTGTTGTTGTTGTTGTTTTGTCGTCGTTGTCATGGTAAGCTGTGGGTTTGGTCTGAAAATTAAGATACTCGTTGTTACTTACAACTCACGTGTTGTGGTCTGTCTGATTCTATTGTTGTTGTTGTTGTTGTTGTTGTTGTTGATGTTGCTGTTGTCGTTGTTATTGTCGTTGTCGTCTTTGTCATTTAAACTGTAAGTTTGGTCAGAAAACGAAGATTCTTATCCCTTTGATTTAAGTTTTGTTTTGGAACGATTGTCCTTTCCGAATGGCGCCAGCGTTGATTAATAACTGGAATGTTATCTTTCGTTCAAGGGACGTGATGTTATTCATTTCTGTCGTTGTTCGTGGTGTTACTGATTTGTCCCCTGCCCATTTTGCCCCCTTGATTAGTTCCGTAATCAGCCTTCTTTATGACATGACTTGTTGTAGATGGCTATCTAGTTCTCTGAAAGCAGTCAGTTGCTGTGTGGTGATAATACCTTGTAGCAACGAAGTTTGTGTATATTATGATTATTAAACCTTGTTGAGATAAAGAACATAACAAGCATGATGGAAATCTGATTCTCTGTCTTTGTTTGGAAGTCTGATACTCTCTCTCTCTCTCTCTCTCTCTCTCTCTCTCTCTCTCTCTCTCTCTCTCTTTCTCTCTCTCTGTCTCTGTGTGTGTGTGTTTAGAAGTCTGATGCTCCATCTGTGTACTTTAAACGCCTGGTGATGGAGTGCTGTAAGTAACAGGGATGTTTGTGGTAATTTTAGTTTGTTCTTTTTCAAGCTGGGTTTCTTCTTCTTCTTCTTCCTTTTCTTCTTCTTCTTCTTTTCTTCTTCTTGGTCTCGATGATTGACAGGCTTTACTTTAGGGATCTCCGCCCCTCGAGTCCAGTCAATACATTTCGTGATCGTCTTTCCCTGGCACTTAATGACGGCGAACGTGTCGATATCTCGTCTCAAGAGGGCCAGATTTAGACATGCTGAGGCCCTAAGCCATAGGAAGCTGCAGAAGAGGTCCTGTTTGGCAAGTGTGAACAGAGAGTAAAGCTGTTTTACGCCTGAACGTGGGGAAGAGTCCTAACCAGGACCTCAACAAATGCATGTGCACGGATGAACGTGCTAACTGAGCGTCAAAAATTGTCCTTAATTCGTTGCTTTTCAAGACATTCGTTGATTGGAAAATCGTCATGCTCATTCCACATTCGCCTAATTCATTATTTCATCATTAGTCTTCCTGTTATCTTCTTTTTCCTAATAATGTACAGTTTCTACTCGTATTGTATCCCAATTTTACAAGCTAAACCACATCTGCCTCAGATTTTGCAACACATTGAGAACGCTAAATCTCTCAAAGCATCAATAAAAATGACGATGGCGAATGTGGAATGAGCGTGACGAAATGATACATCGCAAATCAATTTAGCCTCGAGTTACTGGATCCATAGGAGTAAAGCAAAGTATTGTTGCAAGTGGATAAAATCAGTGATATTGGATCTGCCTTTCTTTGTATGTCTTAAACTTGCATTGTCAGTCTTGAAAAAGTGTTTAACACGAAACGTTGACCATTTTGTTAATAAATTCATTATACATTTTTGCAGAAAGTTTAGTGTCATTGGGCAGAATCATATTTAGTTTTAATGATATTGGATCTGCAAGAGGACTTCAGCGAATGAAAGCCGGGGAGATTCGTTCCGATGTCGAATCTGAAGCTGATGCTTAAATCCGGTTGAAAATTCTGTAGACTCATTCACGCACAGTCGCTTCCGTCCACAGACAATCCTTCACTACAGACAACCCTTTTATAATGTAGTATGGGGGTTATTTACCTTTAGTGGGCATTATTGCACGTGATTTCTGAGCCCCGAAAGTAGACCGTGTTTACAGAACGCACATCTCTTTTAAACACACGTGAGAAATAATAGAGAGCTTTTATCCTTAAGGTTCAATCTCTTACGGATCTTCATGGTCGAGGTAGGCGTGGGCATATGGCATTTCCAAGAGGTATGATCACATTTCACTTCATACACTAGACGTGGACTTGACATCTGATTCTAATCAGTATCGTGCAATGCATGCCTGTAATACTAAGAAGTGCTGTGTGCGCGTGCCTGATTCTGCCATAACAGTCCGTAAGAGATCAGAGTTTGAAAATGAAAGCTCTCTATTGTCTAATAAAGGTTACCTAGTACTTCATTTTGTCTAGCTCATCAAGATAGCACACAGAAAAATGCCATGCATAATATATGGTCCATAAAGCGGTATTCCACTAATTAGATCAAATTGTCCCTTGAGGCCAAAATGTCGGGAGCACCAGTTTGGACGAAAGCGAGTTATCACTAGGACGGAAATGGTGGCATTCCATATAGTATTTTCGACATTTCTAAAAAGATATATCCAGGTGGATAAAATAATGTGCGTTTGTTATGCGGAATATGTATCTTATCATTCCAATCTATCATTACGCTACCCATACACCGAAATATATCGTATACACCAGATTAGGTCGATTCACTTTCTGATATCTTTACATGGCGCTCAGTGTTCCCTAGTTTTCCATCTGGATTGTCTCAAGTAGATTTGATAGTTTCCGACATAGACAACCATATGCGCAGCTGATTAATTGAAAAAAAAAAATGGCGTGACACGAATTGGTTTTTGTCTGTATCTCCTGTACCATCGTGGTTCTGACGCAAACAGTCTTTTCCACGAAATGATAGTATATGGCCATGCAGTCACATGAGTATTTAGCATCTTATTATATTCTACTGCATTGGCACGAGACCGTAGTAAACGTGCATAGAGTAACTGAATATAGGCATCTAATACACGTATCAATTTCAATCTCATCCAGTTAAGAATGGTCCATATGTTTATACTTAAGAAACTTGGAGGTTGCGGGTTCAGATCCCTCCCGAGGCGGAAAAAAAGATCATCAGAAGGACACTTGGGAGTCATGACCCAGGTGTGGCCCAGCCCCTTTATAGTGTCAGGAAGTTAAAGGATCGAAACACTTGTTAGACAGGGGTATCTTCTTCTGAAGATTTTCTGTTGCCTCGCTCTCCGAGTAAAAGAGTTTCCTATTTACTGTGTTGTCCTCGTAGCTCTGCCTTTCATAAGCGGACTTTCTGATATCCGATTTATGTGTGTGTGTGTGTGTGTGTGTGTGTGTTTGCCTGCCTGCCTGCCTGCCTGCCTGCCTACGTGCCTGCCTGCCTGCGTGCCTGCCTGCCTGCCTGCGTGCCTGCCTGCCTGCCTGTCTGTCTGTCTGTTAGTTAGTTAGTTAGTTAGTTAGTTAGTTAGTTAGTTAGTTAGTTAGTTAGTTAGTTATTTCAGGTTTCGGTTTCATAAGCCCGCGGAAACTCTCCTTTATTTGCACAATACCTTTTTGGCCTGATCATTTTGTTTTTAACCCAGCTATTCATAGTCCTCTGCAAATCCATTCGCAAATCTAAGAACTTTATATGACACGATGTGTGGAGACCTATATAGTATGACGTAAAAGGAGTCCAAAGTTTAAATTGTTGAGGGAGTTTTGCTAGGTAATGGATCACATTGACGTCATTTTGCTACAAAGAGTGGGGAGTGTGTGGTCATTCATGGGAAAATATTGATCGCCTGCTTTGGCAAAGAAGCTATAGAATTTTACCGTAGGAGGGCTCCAATACTGTAGTACACATCAATGATCAGGCCTCTCCCATAGCAATAGAGTCGATCTTTTGCTTTTTTTTCTCCCACATTCACACTCTCCTCGTTTTCTTTCCCTCATTCATTTTCTTCCTCCACCCCCGGACAGCTGACGAGAGCCACTAACAAAATGTCATGTTTCTGGAACCTCTGTCGTGATAATTTGCTGACACAGAAGTGGGGTTGTCAAGTTGATCACCTCTTTGATGAAGTCAAGCCCACACCTTTCTCTTGTTTCTCCTCAGTCTGTACTCTGTGATAACAGGGCAAGTCAACTCTCATCTCCTTCTTTTTCTTCTTATAGTCCTGGCATTTAACGAATATTCTTCTAGTGTGAACTTTGCAACATCAGGGCATGCTTTCCCTGTGCTCATGGTGGGGTGGTAAGAATTATTACTGTCTGTGAGTCGAAAGGAAAATACAAACGAGAGATCATTTTTGTAAAGAGGTTAGTAGAAGAAAAAAAAAAGAAGACAGCATTCTGTCCGCCATTTTGTTAGAGTTGGGAGATGACTTGCCAAAATACTTCCAGGTGACGTCATTATCCAACCCATACCGCTGAGATCCGGTGATAGGTCTGGGACATCACAGAACGTCTCTTGCACTTGTTTTCTTCTCTGCTTCTGTTTTCCAGCCACTCGCTCTGTCCTGGGATTACTTGGGAATAATTATCCGAATTGTCCAGATCGTCACCATAGTAGCAGGAGTCGTGTCCCTTGATACCCGCTCGGAGCCATAGATCTAGTACACAAGAGTGTGTGTGGATGTGGGTGTGGATGTGTGTGTGGGGTGTGTGTATGTGTGTGTGTGTGTGTGTGTGTGTGTGTGTGTGTGTGTGTGTGTGTGTGTGTGTGGATGCGTTTGTGTGTGTGAGCGTGAGTAAATCAAACGCCCCCGTACCTTGCTTGCTCGGGCAATCTTTTCATTCATCATTTTGCTCCGGTATAGGGGAGCTAAAAATGGCTCGCTTGTGACGTCGTTCTGTCGTAGTGATCAAGTGACGGGGGGAAAAATCAATGCGCGCCATTGTGCACACATACGGAGGGAAATTAAGCAAAACAACAGAGGTATAGATTTTGGGTAGCCAGCAGGAGCCCCCGTGGTGGTGTCCAAATTTCGTGATAATGCGCTTTGATTTCTTATTGTGATTACTGCTTGATGTTGAACAAAGTGACCTGATAAAGCTGCATTGTGGAGCCTCTGTGTTGTTGGTCCAACCCTGGAGAGCGAAGTCGTGGGGAAAAGTAGAATAATGTTCAGCGGGTTTGATAGAGGGAAGGAGATGAAGAGTCGAACCCTTAACATTTTGCTTACCAACTTCGACGAACATCGAATTTCCAGCATGACCCCTCCACTACCATTTCCGACCATTGTCAAATTTTGAGAGCGCTCTAAACTGGGCCATTATTGAAATATTAGTATCGTAAACGGCTTTCTTACTCATGCTGCTCCCGTATGGAGTGTATCAATCGACGTGTCAATGATTTCTGTGTCTTGAAGAGGGTGTCTTGTCCGCTGATTTGCAAATGGCTGTCCCTATTAACCGAAATCTTTAAGATTGCACTCTTGTTAATGAGTTGGACTCGAACGTAACTGGAAATAGTAGACAATGACGTTCTTAGGAGCTTGTTATCCAAGTGTTCAGATCAATATTACAAACTGGCAATGTTCTCATATACCTCATTATGGGTGTGTATGCCGCCAGTGGGATTGTCACTTCCACATTATACATGCATGTAATTGCAGGTTACGTGGGTTCAGAATAGACTGCCTAGAGGGATTTTAAATATTGAGAGACTACATTACTTCCTCGGGTCACAGGAAAGAACTTTTTTTTTGTTTTGTTTGTCCCAAAACTCTCAACAATCAGTCTCTTTCATGTATTATTTCTGTCTTGTCTTTGAAGCTAATTGGATCGGCTATAGAAAGAAAACTGTGATTAAAGTTAGGTGATCCCATTATAGCATCAGTCAGAAATTCTCCGATATTCCAAACAAAGCCGTATTCTGTACAGAGAGAGGACATTATCACATTGAGTTGAGGTAAAATATTAATCCAGTTACATATTCCGATTTTAGCATCAAATGGAAAAACTAGTTCAAACAAGAAATGCTGTAAGATTCGTTATCCACATTTAGCATCAAACGGAAAGTCTGGTCAAAACAAGTACGCTGTAAGATTCGTTGTCCACGTTTAGCATCAAACGGAAAGACTGGTCAAAGCAAGGTAATGTGCACTGCGGGACATTATGACAGTATTATACAAAGGTTCATTCCTGAAAACCATGTAATCAGAGAATGTTAATTTACCGTCAGACTTTCACAACTTTGCATGGTTTATGGAAAACTACATTGTGAAACAGAGAGAATGGTGGGCTATTGACCAATCCATAGTATGAGATATAAGAGGTGAAGGAGGTTGTAAATATGGTACAGAAAATAAAAGTGTCCAGGAACATAACACAAACGTTCCAATTTAGATTTTACAAGTTTATTTGCATTGTTATAATGTTACAAACTATAGATATATAGCTTACAATTGGACAGTACATAAGCAGGTAAATGAGCAAATAACCAAACAAATAAACATACAAACAATGGACAGACAATTAGACAGATAGACATATTAACATCTTAACCAAGACCTATTTAAACCTAGTCATGTCAGAGACGTAATTAAGAAAAGTATAGGGGTTTATCTAAGGGTTGATGTCATAACGTTCCTCAGTCTGTCTTTCAGAAGGAAGATAAACCGCAAATCTTATTATAGACATTAATGACCTCACCAACTTGAGAGGGTTTACGACGCTTCCCCCTCCCCCCCCCCCCCCNGGGGGGGGGGGGGGGGGGGGGGAGGAGAAGCGAGAACAAAATTGTTTCTTCTTCAGAATGAAATCTATATGATTTAGTGTCCCACTGATCATGTCTCTAGATGATCTGGTCCTGTCTTAATTGGACGAGTCAGTTGAAGGAGTGGTGTTCCCACGATAGAAACGAGATGATATTTTAGTTCGTTAAAGTCGGAGATACTGAATAATTGCCGCACTGTGATTCCATTAATCCGGTGCTCTTTGCGAGAGATTATGGCTGGTTCAGAAACACGAGAACCTCATCAGGGGTCTTTTCATCCCAGACATGAAAATCTTTTAAACTGTCAATATTTCCTTAGTGTTTCCCATGGATGTCAACCTTTGAAACTGCATGAACGGACCTCTTGTTTATCCTTGTGAACAATTAATTTGAGTATTTCAATTTAGAGTCGTTGGCCGTTTAATTCTGGCGTTGTGAGTATGATGGTATTTCTGCGGTTGTTTCTCTCTCTCTCTCTCTCACCTAGAAGAGCGCTTGGGGCTCTCAGATTTGTTGCTGTCGTTGTTGTTGATGGTGGTGGTGGTGATGGTGGTGGTAGTGTTGTTGTTGTTGTTGTTGCTGCTTTTGCTGTTGCTGCTGATGATGTTGTTGTCGTTGACATTGGACTGGTTGTTTCTATTGCTTTATTTATTGTCATTTTCATTCCTGCCTTTATTTTCTTGCTTCTTGTCTGTGCCTCCCCTGAATTGATCTAACTGCATCAGTAGCCTCCATGTAGGGCGAAGAGGAGTACCGTGTAAGTTACTTATATTATTTCGTGTGCTACTGGGCCTTTCTTAATTGAGAATGACTCTGAGAATGTTATTTTGCCCTCCTTATGTAACTCTTAACTCACTGTTTTCGTTACTCTTTTCACAGGATACGGCGGGTCAAGAGAGGTATCGAACCATCACCACTGCTTACTACAGAGGCGCTATGGGCTTTTTGTTAATGTATGACGTCACAAACGAAGAGTCTTTCAACGCAGTACAAGACTGGTGGGTACCCTTATTATCTCCCCTTTGTTTCTGCTCTGTACTGGAGAGAATTTAATGTACCTGATGTAAGCAAAGGTATGGTTTTTCGTTATTTTGGGATAGGCATGGGACTGATTGGAAAAATAATTTCCTGCCTGGCAGAGAAGGAACTGTTACATGAGTTCCTCTACACTCGGGAGGATCGTGACACTTCCTTTTCTACAGCCCAACCTTACAGAGTAATGCCAGTTTTGTACCCCAGTTCTGTTGTGAAGGTCATCTGGATGCATGTATATTATCATGTATGATACTACACAATGTAAAGCATTCTGTGATAAGTATATGGTCTACAGTAGCTTCGTGGGCCATATTTTAGACCTTTAGCGAGCTATATTTTGGTCTGTCTGCCAGCGGATGGGCACCCCTGGCCAATCATTGATTTTTATTTGTCGCCAATCTCCACTTCTTTTCGCTCAAGCATCTGATGATATCTGTGAATGTTCAAGGGCTTTTTATCAAGTTTCTATGGAGCGGGGACAATACCTCTATCATTATTCGTTTCAAAAGGACGATTGGAAGGCGTCTTGTATCAGCAGATGATTTTATGTAGCCCCTACAGACCTGTCCTGGTGATCTTAAAATTTATGACCACGACAGGCTCAGTAGTGAATACATGACGCAGATAGGGGTAAACACATCACACTGTCGAAAGTCTTCATTTCGCCATAGAATTCCGTACACGGTGACATTTCTGTAGGTTATGATACCTTTCAAACCTGGAATATTACATAGTAGCTAATGTTGCTGGGATCCAGCTATTGTATGCGTTGGTACAAGGTTCATTATAGAGTGGATTGGTGAGTGAATATACTAAAAGATACCCACCACACAGTACTTACAGTAGGAGATAGTTGATAAGACGACTGATTTCCATCGCATTCTCGGACAGAACAAGTAAGAAGTTTTTAATTGGGAATATATTTTTTTCTCTGTTCATTATGACAAGGCCAGTATTGGAAAAGCTTGATTATTGATATGTTCAGCAACCCGGTACATTTACTCTCCGGAATGTGGTTTATGAAGGGGCGGACGAAGTCTTAAATCAGTTGTTAGAAAAACAGTCCTTTTTTTAGTTATAATCGTTATTTAGTAAATACAAGAGCACATCCACATAGAAATGCTGAATACCGAGAATCGAACTGGAGTTCAGCCACTTGTTATCACCTTTACCCTTAACGGTACTGGTTTACACTGACTTAACGAATGACTCAACGAATGACTCAGATAATACGGTTTTGCTAGTATTAAGAAATATGTAGATCTCTGTTTCCGGTGATTTCCAGAGTGAATGTACATAAGGCAGGCAGGCTCTTATGCGTCTTTAAATGGCACGAAAAGGGCAAAGGCGCAGATAGTTTTACAGAATGACACAATATAGTCAATTATAACCGTGAAGTTCGATGAAAACAAAACATAAACACAGTAAAGCGGATGTTTACATTACCAGTGACGCATATATTGACATTTAGAATGACGAGAGAAGGACAGTTTTGTCAGCAAATGCTCCGAGTACAAAAGTACAATAGTAGTCATTAAATGGGCCGGGATTTGTGCTTGTTATCAGCAAATTCAGATTTGGTTTACAGAAAAATCATCCACAAATATCATAATATGAGCGTTATCTTGAAAACGTGAAGATCATCGAAAGCACTTGACCTTAATCATAATTCCCTTCAGTCCCTGGGTGGTTTTTTGAGGACCACAATGGATCTGAACTAAATTTTAGTTTTAGAAAATGTCGCCTAGCAAGTTGTTTTCTTAATACACCTAGGCGTTTAGTCATTTTTTTAAAATGCAAAATATGAAGACATCATTTTTCAGTGACGTCAATTTCAAAGTACCCGCCAGTGGCATTAGAAATCGTGACCACTTCGATAGTGTGACATTTCATTCTGGATCTAGGCGTATTCACAATGTCTTAAGACAGAATGGGTGTGGCAAGTACTTGATCTGTTTGGTGTTAATACATAGCACAGCTGTGACCTTAGTAAACGCAAAGATGGTGTTGCACGTAAGATAATTCTGACAGCTGTAGTTAGAGACAAGAGTGATGTTTTAATACAGCGATTTACGATCAGTTTCGGCTATGTCCACTACATGTCATTTGGGATACGCCGTGGTTGATTTGTGTGCTCAAAAAGTTCTCAGAAGTCTAGGTCTCAGCTAGATGAGAAAGCGGTAGACGAGTGGTAATAGTGGGTATGAGGAACATGTATGCGGCTTTGCATTGTATTGTATTCTATGATGTTGGCTGGTGGCCTTATACAACCTTGAAACTTGAACTTGTTAAAGGTACACTGGTATCTTAGAACAGATATATTAAGTTTGAAGATCACATCAGCCTAGCTTCAAAAGGGTTCATCTACAAAATACAGCAATGCTGTGCTTATATTTTCACACTCCACACCTTATCACATTCACCCTTTCAGGGCAGTGCTAATTCAGTAGCCCTTGGCTCAAATTACGGAGTTATCCCGCGTAACTAAATATTGACCATTTCATGATCCGCTTAGTATAAAATATTACCAAGAGCATTTAAAGCAGTTTAGGAAACTTACAGATATAATTGCGCATAAAACAACAAAGAAAAATCCCCAAGTGCATAACTAAACCAGGATAAAGAAGCACAACTGTGTATGCTAGACAAACGCAAAGTGCTTAACATGGAGGAAAATGATCGACCGATGCAGTCTGAAACATTACTTTCAATGGCTAATATTATTTCTTACCTCCGAGTTTATTAAGAGCACAGTTTCTGAAAGGCACAAATTCAAAACAGTTTATTGGAGAATCTGACTGACCACTGCAATTTATAAGCTTAATTTTCATTGGTTGATTCCAAATTCAAAATACAATCTGATAGGTGTCGCAGTGCGATATATTGGATTAAATTGGTGACTCAGGTCTCATACTTCCTGGTTTATTTATGAGTTTACAGTAGTCGCAGAGAGCATGGCAAGCCCCAGACCCTACTGTTATATAAAGCAACATGTAGAGTAGATATACAAAAGAACTTACATTACATCGAGTTGATGTACAGAAGAACACACCTGGACTAGATATACAAAAGAAAACACATCGAGTTGATATACAGAAGAGCACACACCGAGTTTATATACAAAAGAAAACACATCGAGTTGGTATTCAGAGTACACACCGAGTTGATACACAGAAGAGCGCAAACAGCTGGTATACAGAACAGCATAGTTGATTTACAGAAAAACACACGAACACACCTCGGGTTGATATACAGAAAAACACACACCGAACTGATTAACAGAAGCATTCACATCGAGTTCATACAGAGAAGAAGACTTGGAGTTGATGTTTCAATTTCGTGGCATGTCTCCAGGATCTACCAGATTAAGATTCACACCTGCAGCACCATACCCATTATCCTGGTAGCTAACAAAGCGGACAGCGTTACTGATAGAGCCGTCTCAACTGAGGATGGCCAGGGCCTTGCAAGATCACTGGGTATCCGTTTCATCCGTTCATAAAATTTCTTGACCCTTTTTGTCTGAGTTTGCATATTTTCTTTATTAATGATGTTTGTTTCCCTCAGAGAGTTGGATGCTGGAATTCAGAGTTAATGTTTTGAATAATGTTTTGGTAGTTATGCTATGGCCATGGTGTTCCTCCTTTCTAAACATCGTTCAGCTCCGGTGGAGATTTGGAGGTGGGAATCTGACGTCAGTCGTAGATCATGAATCAAATTTCATGAAAATTACAGTATTTTGAGTCCTCAAAAAATAGAGGACTTAAAAATTTCCCAGTCTCTTGTTTTTTGCTACAGTCTGATCATGGCTCTGATACAGTTTTTGCCACATTTAAATCAGACTACAAAATTGGGACCGCCGCCCGGGGTTAATACAGTCGTAAGATCGTAAATGACTTTCAGGACTTACAACAGTATTATTTCCGGGCAGAGATATGTGGTTGACACCTCCGATCACATCTCCACACCATGGTCATAACTGTGCAAACCATCATTATTTGATATATCAGATACGACATTCTAAAGGCAGGACCAGTAAGTATAAGTTTACCGATTTCATTTTTATGCTGAAGTTGAATGTTTTGTATTCATTGTTCTCAAGTTGAGTTTTTCGTTTTCTCTTCCTCCCTCCACACCCCTGCCCCTCTCCCATCCCATATCCCCTTTCCGCTTCCGGTCCCATTCTTGCCAACCCCTCCATGTTGACCCCTTCCTGTCATAAAACCCTGAACTCCCTGAAAATGGCCGACCCTTGCCATCCTGCTGATTCCATCACCTGTCGTCTCTGCTGATGCCACAATCACTGCTTTGATGATTGCCATCTCCTGACGTATCTGGGACTGAATCTTGCATATTAATGGCGTCTATATGGCGTTCTTTTGGATACCATCTAATCTGACACTGAACATTCACCTGGATGCTGATTTTGCATCGGCTGATATGTTGAACCTCGTGACCTTGACCTTCTGGTGTCCTTTGTGGATAATGACATTTGCCCCTCCTGCTCCTTGGCTGCTGCAGGTGCACACAAATCAAGACATACTCCTGGGACAATGCTCAGGTCGTTCTGGTGGGTAACAAATGTGATCTAGAGGACGAGAGGGTGGTCTCCACCGAGAGAGGCAAGCAGCTAGCAGATCAACTAGGTAAGTGACTTTTTTTACACTGTAGTCTGTGGAGCTCAGAGGCTGAGCTCTGGAGAAGATGTATCTCCATTTGTGCCCTGTAGCAACATATTTGTCTGCTTTAACTCTTTCTCTCCTAAGGCGATTCTAATGCTCTGCCTTCTCAGTTCCACTTGAAAGAAGATAATCCAAGTTTCCAGTTATTATGGAAGTAGGAACTTAAATTTTTCGACTACTGTCGTCTGTAAAAACAGTTATACAAAACACGAATGGAAACGAAATGAATATGCCATGTAAAGAGATGTTCATAATCGAGCACATCCAGACCCATCCTTACGGACGTGTGGAAAGGCCAATTTGGGTGCATCAGCAAGGAATCAGTTAACCTCCTATCCAGCATACTCCATGCAATCTTTCTTTCTCTTGTCTTGCATCCATAGACATCGGTTCTATCTATATATAGATATCGTGTAACAGCTTCATGGTCCGAAAGTCTGTGGCTGCATCGTGTCCCCAGTTATGCCTTTTGCTATATCCATTACCCTCCAGCTTTCCTCGGCCACTCGTGCACTCACCCATGTCATAATTCACAGAGGATGTTTCGGGCAATTCCAGGAGAATGCCATGTCAGTATCGCTAATTTTTGGAAAGCTTTGACTTTACATTAATTATTGTGGATGTTTCTTACAAGGGTTAATTTATTAAAATATAAAACGAAACTGGTTAGTATGAAGTCATGAGCTTTCTAAAAACAAAAAGAACTGATGCGGCATTCTGATGAAAGCGCCTTAAATGTCTCTTTACCTCTTGAACTGAATACTGTCAAAGTCAGCCGGTCCAACAAATTCTGTTTAATTGCACTACTCGGGACCTTGAAAAAGGTCACGCTCAAAGGAGTTTCGATTTTCCAATATTTTTATGGTGAATTCAGAAAGTGTTGCAATTAAGCATATTTTATTGTAAAACAGTATTATGTTGTTCTTTACCCCAAAATTCCATTAATAGCTTGCCCTTAAGGAAACGTTTGTGTTCCTTTGGATGAGTTGTGCAGGGTGAGGAAGGAAGATCGTCTATGTGCAGCCAATAATTATGTCTTTTAACCCATCCGGCCCACAACCCCGACAGTGAACACCCCATTTCTCCACGGTAACCTTTCTTTGTCCTGCCTCTCCAGCCTAGATATTGTTATGTTTTACAGAATTACCTTCACTGGTATTGTTAATTTTCTTAATTGTTGACACTAACTTCCTTGGTTTTCGAGCTAAATGTGGCGTCAAGACTTCCTTTTGGGGAAACAGTCGGACATTTTTAGCATGTCTAGGAGCTAGTAAAGCCCGGCAGGCTTTGATAATATAAATGGTTTGTGGTATAACACAGCAGTTATCCTGACGATGATAGACTCTTTTAAATTTCCGTTACTTAAGTAATTTCTGGAGCTACAGGAACGAGTCTGCGTCACTGGATGTTAAAATTAGATTTTTAAAAAAATATTTACTTCGCTGCTGTTTACGCAGAAGACTTGTTTTATTGCTCTGACGTCTGTCCAGTTCTGAATTATGTACACAAGGAAACACTAATCACCTTGAACATACAGGTCGATAAAGATGAACTGACGTCTCAGTTATTACTAGAGAGAAGGGGAGGGAGTGAGTGGATGCATTTTTGGACAGGAAGGCAAGTAGAGTCATCTCCGCATAATCGCAAATGCTACCAAGCAGAAGGTACATATTAAGTAAGATTTCCTGTGTCAAGACAAGTCAAGTTAATCTCCGTCTAATCGCAATACTAACTGAAACTGTATAATTTTTTCACTTAAATGTTGGAGACATACAGCATTGAAAAGGTTCTACGGCGCTGTTTAGTTTTCGAAATTTATATCGGTAAAATGAAAGATGTTGTTGCTATTACGTGTAACATGCGATAACGCGGATAGAGATTACTCAGGGTCGAGTGTTTTTAAGCCACTGCAGAAAGGAAATTTTGAAGTGTCACGCCAGACATTTCATATCTGTAGATGTAAACATCCTCGTCATTTTCAAGTGCTGCGTGGGATTTAACTGTGGGCAATTTTTGATGTTTGAGGAAATCTTCAGAACGATCTTATTCAGTCTCCTTCTTATCCTCTCGTCCCTGCTCTTCCCCAACAGCAAGCACACGCGTTCTGTGCACTGGACACTGGATGAATACTGACTGCACTGCGGTTTTAGCCGTAGATATGGGCCACGAAGGTTTTACACTATTTGACCTTATCAGTGAAAAGACAACAGAATGCAAAAATTGGAAAGCGACACTAAAACTTTCCCAACAGTGATAGAAACAAAAACAAGAAAAAATGGATTTCTGGTTATTCAATTCTTGCTGTACAGTCGGATACCAATTGTCCACGATATGAAGTTTACTAGAATTATACAGTTCCACCACAAGGTCATGAGTGAGTAATTCTCTTTGATCACTTTTATAGGCTAGATTTTTTGACGACGCTGGTCTAAAAATGCCCTAGACCTCCATTTCCAGCTCCTTAACAGTGTCCAGGAATTCCACCACATGGTGGTCGAGGAGTAGAGCGTTTGGCTGTTGATGGCAAAGGTCCTGGGTGCGAATTTTGCAAATGACGGGTTTTCTCTTGGTTATTTTTTGGTAGTGTTTAAATCAGTGACCTGAGACGGGCTCAAGCCTTGTCACTGATATAGTCATGATTGTGCTGAAAATTGATACTAAGACCTAACAGAAAGAAACGGACAAAAACTTTTACCACCACACCCAACCAATATAATCACGGGTAATCCACACCATCTTCCCACATCTTCCTGTCTGTCAGAGTCGTCCTCTCTCCCAACCAAAATACCATTTTGGGTTTGTAACAGCTCGTCATTTATCATCTTAGCATTGCGCCATCGCTACTGTTTTCTGTATCCCCTTCTGCGAGACCAGCCTCCCTACCGCTGCCTGTGGCATTAATTGTCATATCATATTCCGTCGTTATATCTTGCGATCGTCTATTTGCGTTTCCTTAATCGCGTCGAGCCTGCTCAGCCGTAAACGTTTGAGCTCCTTAAAGGCCGAGGTCAGTCACGTAAATTAGCGACGTTTTGTTAAAGTGGTTTGCGAGTCCCTTGATCCCATAATAGACGCTGTAAAGGTTAATAGCTTGCGTAGGAAGCTAATTCTTATGCGAGAATTGCTTGTGTAGTCGCTGCAAAATTGCAATATTGTCTAATATTTCTGGTGGGTGGTTGTTTTTTTTTCGTGTAACTTTGTTTTCAGTTTCCCATAACGAGAACTAGAATAAGGATACGACTAAATTATTGTGAAGATAGATGTAATAATTCTTATTCTTTAAAACTATGGGTATGTATTTTGCTCCAGGCCTAATCCTTCCAGGGAAGTGGGTGATGTTTAAACATTAATTTGTTAGAAAATGTGGAACTTCTTACGTTAAACCGGAAGTGGGAACTCGACAACAGTGGCGGTTTTAGATTTGTTAGAGGATTTTTTTAAAAAAGGGTTTGTGTAGGAGGAGGATGTGGCAAGCATGAAAGGTGGCATGTATGCTGATAATGCAGGCTAAGATACAGATATATCAAATAGCACTCGTAGGCCAGCACACAATGTTTGTAGCTTTTCCGCATCAGTTGCAGCTCTCTTTGCCTGCTTAGAGATTCCCACTACAGTGGACCGCCTCTTTTGCCCAATTTGCATTCCCTGCAAGAGTACTGCGCGGAATCAAACATCAGTACCCTAGAAATTCACATCCTGCTGCAGAGGAGCGCCACTGGAGCAGGGAGGAGAAGAGATAGAAACACATCTTTCCTCATCTGGAAACCCATAGCAAACGCTCAACTGGTAGGCTTAAGGAGGAGTGAGGTTTAAAAATCAGTAACTGTGTTAGATAAGATGGTCTTTAAAGATCAGTGAATCTTTTCGCAAATTTACCTTTGACAAACTCATTTGTTGATTTTTTTTTTAATCCTTGCCCTTCATTCTGAAGCATTTGCAATACGATCTGTGTTTGTATTGCAGAACATTAGTGATATAACCTACATCTGGTAGACAGAGCGTACTCAGGTCCTACCATATGTCTTATGATCGCCAGTGCAGAGCGAGATTACACATAAAATAGAGATTGTTGTCAGAGGGTCATGAGCACTATAAACTCATGGGTTATCACCATGCTCGTTCCACATTTGTCCTAGTCACTTTTTGAGGTTTTGAGAAATCTAGCGCTCTGAACTCTTTGCCTAAGGCGAGAATAATGAAGTAGATGTGGATCGGTATTGATAATGGGAATACAACTTGAAAACAAAAATTTACGTTTTCGGTAATTGTTAACGAGGTGACTGAAAGATCAGAGTAGCAGAAATGAACTAAAGTATCAGAAAAAGAGCAAGCAAATATTTAGGCGAATGTGGAATGAGCATGACGATATGTTACGATAATTATATTCGTCCAAATCTGCACATTTCGACTATGCTGATTTGGTCTAACTCTGACAAAAATTATTCTGCTGTCGTAATTTTGAGCGCCGCGACTCAGCGGTGACCGCAGGCAGGCAGACGATAGATCACTCATGCCTTTGTGTTGAGCAGTAGTTTTCATCAATTAATAATAAAGCATGTCTCATTTCTGACCGCAATCAAGAGATGGGGTGTAATCTGGTATCATGTAATGTGTTCACCTTTTCACTAGTGCTGAGATATGCGAGCTCATGTTTCGAAAACTCTGACCTGTATTGTGGTAATGAGTTTAAACTACAGTCTGTCACACGTGTTCAAGTCGTCCTGTGTTAGTTTACTAATTTATGCTTGATTTCCATAATGTGTTGTGTTAGTACAACTTGGTAATAAACTTACTGTACTGAATTGATAAGTTTGCATCTAGTGCTGAACGGAACGAAACGAAACGAAACTCAGTTCAAATGCACGTAGCAGTGGAGTTACAGACTCGTTACTCGAGTTACGGTGAGGTTTACTTTGGGCCATCCGGTCAATGGCAAGGATGTGTTTGGTTTATCTAAGCTTTGGGTGGGCATTCATCTGACAGTATGGTGGAAAATCTTTGATTTCATAAATATACTTGATTCCTATTGTTTTCTACGAAAGATTGGTCCAGGAGGAGGAGGGGGGGGAA
>JAWQUT010000452.1:326375-383721 GCA_033807755.1 Ellobium chinense
CTCTCTCTCTCTCTCTCTCTCTCTCTCTCTCTCTCTCTCTCTCTCTCTTCCATCAGCGTAACAGAGGAATATACACTCACAAAGCATTTTACTTCTAGGTTTCCTTTACTAGGAAAGTACATGTACATCAGTGGTCCCCCACCACCCCCACCCCCCTCGTTGTTTAGTCTTAAGGCCGATTCCCATCGGCTATCAAGCCTCATGACGTCAGCCTTCAGTCGTAAGTTCTTGTTAGTGCTGTGCACCTGAGTTATATTGCCCGCTGTAGTAGCTGAGATAATTACAGCAGTCATTCAGCCTAGTTATTGTCCTATAGAATGAGTTTGTTAAAGTCAAAGTCGCTACAGCTTCCATCCTCGAGACGACTCCTCATCCACCGCTCTCATTAGTGGCTTTATTTCCCATCTGCCTCATAATGAGGGCAGGGTTACCTCCCTGATTGCCTCCGTACAAGAAGGTAATCAGGGGCGCATAACAAAAACAAATGCTAGATAGATCTCTATAACATTAGCGGGAGCTTAATTTGGAGACATAAATTCGCACAAACGATTTGGAGACATAAATTAGCACAAACGAACCTAAGATTGCAGACAATGACAATGTTTATTTCTAACTGTCAGTGTATGAGATGCGCTGGGCGTAATCACTCTGCCCGGTAATAGGATGCGCGGGAGATAATTGTCCTGCCATTTGTAGAAAGGGCATGGAGGGACGCTGGGGCATGGATAATGTAGATGGAGATTTTCTGTCCTTAGAAATACAGAGACGTCTTGAGATATTGCATTCAGGTTTCTAAAAGAATTAGTAGCAGAACATCACACAAATTTGAATTCTGGAGATAGGAAGGGGCTTGACTCTAATTTCAAGATTACGAGGTGTTCAGTTTCGTTAGGATTACGTTTGTTAAAGTTTTAAAAAATGAACAAATTTTAATGAAATATGCTGTTTGGACCCGAGCGTTTAATTTTGCTTTTTTTTTTTTTTTAAACCCTCTAATACCCAGCGTATCAGATCTGGTACATTTTGTGGAACAATGAAAACACAAAACCAAGATAATTTTGAGACTTGTGCCAGCGCAGTGGACCCAAAAATAATCCACAAATTGGAGTTCAGAATTTTTATGCCATTATAGATAGCCAGGGGTGGGCACTAGAGGGTGAAATCAGTTAAGGTTATGGGATCCCACTGTGTGCAAATTTCATGTAGCTTCAGCACAGACATCATAAGAGATGATTTTTAAAAGACATTCAGCTGGTTTACCTGAAATTGTTGTGATTTATCCAGTCTCCCTGATATATCATCATATATGAACTCCTAGAACAGTGATATTATTTTTATGTATTTTCTAAGTCTCATCCCAGCAAGACACTGACACCATTGTGGGGGTTTTTTTTCCACATAAATAAAAACACATGTAAATATATAGCACTTTTTATATACATTTTGAGACATTCATGGATTCGTTAGTCACACATACTGTCCATGGGAGCACTCAATGGGTCAGAGAAAGACCCATACTTTTTATATAGCGATTTATTGACAATTTATTTTTTCGTAGCATCCACGAGTATTTTTATGAACAACATTTTTAGATACCACTGTAGAAGGTGTGAGTAATTTAATGCTTCACAAAATCCTCCAAAAGTAGCCAGTAATGAATGCTTGGAAGGGTTAAGCAAACTTGACTGTAAGTGTGATTTAAGGCAGGCAGTTGGTCAGTGTTGGATGTAGTATGGGAAGTTGCTGGGAAGTCTGGGCTTTGTGTGTTTGGTCCTACGTGGAATCTCTGTAGGGAATGCAAATACGGTGAAAGAGGAAGTCCTTCTATCCTATGGATGGTCTTGTGGAGAGCGAGGTACATGGGAAGTGGGATCCTAAGCAGTGGAAATGGGCATTTCTATGCAACACTTGTACACAAAGATGGCTGAAGTGCAGGTGGACTTTGCCATACTTTGGACATTGCCAGCAGAGAAAAGGATAATGTTCTCATTTGTAAGCATACATACTAGCCTGGGTTCTAACCACATCTTCCTCTGACACAAGGCCTCTGAAAAAGTTCCACTAACAAATTTGAGAAGGTCATGGCTGCCATTGTCACCAAGTTCCCATTTTTGGTGCATCACAAGGGACTCCACTTTCTGATTAACATCAGAGCTCCACCTGTTTTTCTGAAGGGATCCGGCATAGAAGCAAAACACGCACCCCTGCTGAGGGGAATGATTAGACTGCTATCTGCAAGGATGACTGACGATGCTCATACATCAAAGGCACGAGTGCATCAAAAGCATGAGTGAAAACTTGAAACCATTAACAGAGTGAATGTCATCATATTTTATTCACAGTAGATTACTTCAGGGAGTAGGGGACATCCCTGATCACTGGCATATCTAATACTGAAAAAGAAATCATTATACTTTTTGAAGAGCCATAATGTGGTATTTCTGCCCAGACAAGTACTGACCAGATATGTGACAAAACCTTGTGTAGCTTGCAGACCAGAGCTGCCAACGTGACATTATGAGGCCAAATGCCTAAGTAGGTCTGATCATAATAATTTTGTTGTAAGAAGAGCAGTGAACATGCATGTACATGTGACATAAGTTGGTTGCCCCTTCCCCTTTCTCTTTTTTCCGAGTGGTGCAGGGACACCACAATAAGTAATTATGTAAAATCTCTCACAGTCCTTTCTTCTATTATCTCTCCCCCTCTCTCTCTACTATTACTTCTGTTTCAGCTATATTGTTTTTTTTAACCATATTATGAACATTAGAAAGGATAACTGACACAGACAGACACAGAGGGACAAAATAGATTATACAGTTTACACTGTTATACTCTGGGACAGTATTTTTGTCACATGACCACTTTGTGGTTATGGATCAGTATAATGGTAATGGAAAAACATTAATCTAAGGATATTGACTGTATCTAATTTTTTGCCTAATCTACAAGATCAGTGCTTTGCTTAAAGTGTTATGTGACAAATCAAACTCTGCTTCAGAATTTTTAATTAATGTTCAACAACAACATCAGAGTAGGAAAATTTAATATTAAGTGTTTCATTCTATTTTTTGTGTGGACAGGACAGTTTGATTTTATGGACCAAATTTTAATCTAGCCTGGAGTTTTGTGAATTTGCTGGAGTCCAGAAATTTAGAGGAAGGGTTTCATCAAAGAGTCTGAACAAAAGCTCATTATCATGAAAACAGTATCAGTAAGAGGTTCTCCTCACTTTTTTTTAATATGATTGAGATTAAGGATTTCCATTTTTATTAAGCAGGGACATAAGATAACAAAGTAATTGTTATTCAAACTACAGTAATCTGTAATAACTATACTTGTTATCTGTAGTGTATAGTGCACTTAAATGACATTTTTGTAATTTAATCTTGGATAACACATATTCTTATTTTACTGCAAGATGAGGTATTCTTATTTTATACTTTTATAACCTCTGCAGGTCTAGAGTTCTTTGAGACTTCAGCCAAAGAGAACATCAACGTGAAAGCAGTGTTTGAACGGCTGGTGGACATCATCTGTGACAAGATGTCGGAGAGCCTGGACGTTGACCCCACCATGGTCAACAACACGGCCAAATCAACACGACTGACAGAGAACCCCAACATGAACAACAGCAACTGCTCCTGCTGATTTGTAGCCCACGTATCAAGGAGGTTTGGTCTGCCAGGGGGAGGAGGTTGCTCTCAGCAGAGGTGCCAGTTTTCAGGAAAATTTTGGGGTAAAGTCATGAACATTCCGATCGACTGCCATCTGGATCAGGTTTTAGGAAAGTTTTGCCTGTTAAAGTGTTATCTCTGCTTGAGAGGTAGATTGGACAATGCTGTGCTACAAAATGAGATGGGAGGAACTAAGGGGAGGGTATCTTGGATTTTACTTTACATCTGTCATTTGTGTTTTTGCTTGGATTATCCTGTATATCTGTTTACATCGTGAATCAGTGCGACTATTCCTTCACTGATTTCAGCATCAAGGGAGTGTCTTGTTGTTTTGTTTTTTTTTAATCCCCTTTGTTGATTTTAGAGATGTGTCACTGAGAAAGAAATGGATAGATCTGAGACCAGAGTGTGAGGAAATTTATGTCTTTGTCTTCTGAGTTTTTAAGATAAATATGCCATGAATACTTGTGGAAAAAATGCTAAGGGTGAAAATGGTCCTTCATGTTCATCTTTTAAGAAAAATCAGTTAATGAGAAAGTCAGAAAACCTGTTGTAAACAAAATGTGGAATTATGCTGTGCCCTTGTGAATTGGATATAACGAGAGATATGAAATATGATGGAGGGAAGAGTGGGATCATGTGGAAAAGAAGGCCTGAAATAGTGCACATTCAAGCCCAGGCTATAAGTTGTGTTGATGGTCTGCAAGCAGCTAGTACACATTACTATGAAAATCGCCCTCCACAGGCTGTAAGGGATGTTTTGAGGGAATTCTCTGAGAATGGTATGATGCATTGTGTCCTAATTCTCTCCATGAATGCCATGATTGAATCTCAGTTTCTGATCCACATTCATTTGTACAGTTTCAATTCATTGAGAATATTATGGAGATTTCTCACTGCCATTCTGTGGTTAAGAGAAATGAAGTAGATTGAGTAACCGCACAAGAAGGCCATACTTACCTACAGAAAAAGGATTAACAGATAGATACGCAGAGAGAATGGGAGTACACCAAGCGTAATATGAAGTTCTCAGTCAATTTGCCAGTGCCCTGACAGTTTGTTTCAGTTTTGTCTATCCTTGCCTATTAAAGATGTGGAAATTTCATGCATAAAATTTCATGAGTAAAGCATTAAAATTGTAAACAGCGCCCAAATAATGCCATAGTCATGTGCAGTGGTCAATTCATACATCATTAATTCCTAAGATTATGGTCAATACTGGCCATCAGTGCATTGTCCACATATTGTGAAATCACATTATCAAGAAAAGTAGTTTGTCCACTATTAAGAAGGCCAAGCATGTGCATATTTTATGGTGAGTAACTTCTCAGAACTATGTGGTTTTGTTTTAAACCTGATAGTATAGGACGAAACACCTTGCCTGAGCTGTCAGCAGCCACACTGAGGACATTTCCAGATGAAAGTGCTCTAAACATATAGATGTATTTCATCATTTTCTGAAGAATGAAACTATAAATGATGTCATCCTTAAAATTAAATATTTAAAGTGGTTTACAGTGATTACACAATTTAGCAAATGGAGGGGGAAAAATGACAGGACTTTGATAATTAACATTTTATTTATATTGTTTATACAACTTTGATAAATTGTGGACTGTATTTGTAGCTGAGACATTCTACTGACATACGGTGGAGGGTCAGTCTTTTTTGATGAAGTATACTGCATATATACATATAATGTAGACTAAATTCTGGGATTGTGGGGAGCTACTAATTTACTAAGCAAATGTATACTTTCCTGCTGGATCAAGAATGTCTGGTTTCTCCAGCTTCCCTTTGCATGGATCATTAAAAGATGCCTGGTGCATACAATTTCGTGAATTTGATATCAGAATTACAATAAATTCTCTGATTGTTCAAGTCGAGAGCTAAATGCGCTTTCAAGAATGAGAAGTTTTAAATTTCAGTGGCAGATTCAGTCAACCTTGATGTAATTATTTTGTCACTTTTGCATTCCCACAAGCCTGTTTTTTCAAACGGAGGAATATGACCAGTCATGATTTTCTTGGGAGTCCCTACAGCTATCTCAGCTTTGATTGCTGAAAAATTTAGTAAAGGAATGAAACATGCATGTTGCGGTTAAATAGTGAGATTTGTAGATAATTGCTTCCTGAATATATGAGATGGGCTCAGAATTTTTTCCCCCTTTCTACTCATTGACACAGAGGGGACCAAGAAAAAAGTTAAGCTATAGAATTAATTAGCATGTACATCTGCTTTTCTCACAGATGTCTGACCCGTTCATGTGTGATATATTATGTGAGAATGTGGTGTACAACAATATATTGGTACATGTGACATATATGTTTAAATAAACATTTGACATAATAACCACAATCACTTCATCATTATGTATAATTTGAAACTTTTCAACATTTGCTTTTGTTGCTGTTCTTCTGAATGTTGATTTCATCATACGGTACTCATTTCATTCCTTTTCTTGTTCTCCCAGTTACCAACAGGTCTTTACAAATATTTGGCATTGCATGATTCAGTCTTGCTGTTCCTTTTCATGAGTCCCAGGTGAGGGGGTGTGGCATCCAAAGGCAAATTTTGAGAATGTGAGGAATCCACAGACCAGCAAGGAAAAACGAGCATGTTTGATACTTATTCACCTTTGAGCAAGGAAAGCAAAGCTGCGTTGTAAGAACATTCACCAATACCATAGTTCCATATGTAGGGCACGCATTGTAATTAATTTCTGCTATACTGAGGATCATCCATTTCTCAGAGTCATGGGCATGTTTCTTTTCAGTTTTGGCTTGTTCAACAAAAGTTGTAGAAATAAATGTTCTAGGCGTCGGTGTGTTTCTTCACAATTTGTCTTTGCTTCTTCAGAAACCTGTCTCATGATGTTTGCTTCTGATGCCATTGTCTTTGTTTGTGCAGGTTGCTATGAATTTGCATTTAGTGACTTTTCAATATTGAATAATTGATATTTATCAGGATGTATGGGACCAGAATGAATATGAAATTTGTGACCTTTGTGTTTTGATAATTTTGATATGTGATTGGCCTGTATTTTTTTTTGTCGTTGTTGCATTGTTTTTGTTTGTCTTTCTTTGCTTGGAAGTTGTTATTTTACTTCTGAATTTAGGGGGGAAAATTTAGAAAAAATGGAAATAGTTATTTTCAGTACTTGTTGAATGTTGGAGTATAGGGGAAATAGAGTTCAGATAAAAGAAGTGTTTTGCATTGTTTTGTTTTTTTTTAAACAAGGTACAAAGCTGAGGTGCAGATGTACCAGGTTGTGTTTTGCTCAATCAATAATTTTTCTTTTTTTATTGGCAACAGTGAGATTTATATCCAGTGGTACGTTGTGAATGTTTTACCATGCCACTGTCCCATACCACTTTGGCTTTAATGATGAACATTTTCCAGGAAACACTGTGTACATACAATACATTCCTTTTTATTTTGTTTATCTTGTTTAAAATTTGAGTTGATTTTTATTTGTACATTCCGTTGGAAAAGGGACAGTGTAGCCAGGATATAGTATGTTGTGAATTTTTTTTCTTTTTTTTTTTTTTTCTGATCCTTACTCTTTTTTTTTTTAAAATAACATACTGCATGACAAATCATATATCCATGGCATATAATATATATATTATTGGATCTACAAAATGAATATATAGCTGAATATCAGAGTTCCCAAAGAAAATGATCTTACATTGGTGATGTCAATGAGAATCTCAACATAAAATATAAATTCAAATGACAATAACTTGTCCCTCATTTTTATTATATTGTATGTTGTAATGCATGAAATTTTAATCTAATTTATACATATTTTATTTCCTTATCTTGATCTCAAAAGAATTCTACTTGTGTTTGCTTACAAGAAAGATCTAATGAGGAAGAGTTGTGGACCCTGCCACTAGAATCTGCTCTACTGGTAAAACTGGTTATTCAAGTAACCAGGATTTGGTGAATGATGATCACAAATTTGAAAGCAGAATTTCTCAGGCCTGGGTTGGAAATTACATGCAGTGGTTGGGGATCCACATTTCATACTGACTTGGCTTAGGTCACTGAAGCCAGTTTCTTAGACCAGTATGGATTATCATAGAATGTTTGAACCCGGGCTTGATAAATTTGGGTAGTTCATCTTTGGAACTCAGAAATCGGATTTCTCTAAAGCCTTGAAGGATGAAGAAATTACACATGTGAGGTGTGATTAAAATATGAATTAACAGAAGTTAATGAAATATTATCCAGCCATGCGCTTCAGTACATATACAGTATGTATACAGATTCATGTTACCAAAACAACATTGCATGTGATAAGCCATCATGACTCAACAGGTTCGTTTCCATCTAAGATGCACCAGGAGAGACACCAGGGTGAAAATTTTGCTTGAAAATGGCCAGCCATGCTGAGTTTCACATGGGGACATAGACTGTCTTATAGCAGAGACTGATCTGACATATATATGAACACTGGCATTTCCATAGACACATTACTCTTGAAACTTCCATAGTATAGAGTATAGCCTTCTAGGGACAGTTTTTTATTAAGTTTGCTTACAATTCATGCAATTTATATAATTGTGTCATTCAAAAGCTGGTGCAACATAATGACAGAGATGATCAATAATTATTGACCATCTCTGTCACTATGTCATACCAGCAACAAATTATGTGAGATGCATTGTAGCATTTCTGTAAGAGAAAAACAAGATGGATGCCATGACATTTGTTTTGTGCAGTTGTTTCCAAACTGATTACATTACGCAAATCACATTTGTGTTGAGCAAGTTCTTACTGTTTGCTCTTTTTCTCCCCTTGGGTTTAAGCCTAAATGGCTTTATGGATTGTCTTGTGTTGTTTTTTTTTTTCATTTCCTGGTCTTGACATGTTTCAGAATAATATCTGTATATTCATTTATTATTTGCTGAGTAAAATTTTCTTTTATATCTCTTAAATAATCCTTGTCTTGGTATGACCTTTCAGGCTGAAACTGTACTGCCTCAGGATATCTCACAGTATTGATAGTGAATTTCAGGAAAGAAAGTTTTGTCAGTGTCGATGTCTCTCAGGCACTCAATTATTTTATGATACATGATGAAAGAAATTACATACTGATTTCAAATGTCATCTGATGTGAAACAAGTAACATCTGCCCTATGGGAAAGAAGATGGTGAATTACAGGGAATTTAAGGGTGTTAAGAATGAAGGTTTAATTCTTCATCCCTGAAATTAAAAAAAAAAAGTGGAGTTTAATTGTATTCTGAAAATTATTCTTAGAATCTCACTGAAGAGTTTTTGTGTGTTTTTTTCAAGTCATGTAACATTACATAATATGTCAAAAGATATGCAGGATTTTGATAATTTACTATGAAGGTGACATTTATGGATCATATTGATGATAGCTTCAGTCTCAGTTTTGGGAGACATATATTAATCCATTTCACTGAACATCAAGAGTTGGCATTTTGTTTTTTGGTCACATTTCTTTGTTATACAACCCATTTTTACTTTGACAGATTATGCCTTAGGTTACATTTATAAAGGGTTTGATCAGTGGTAGAAGTTGCAAAGCATTAGGATATTCCAGCTTTACCTGGAAAAAACACCATGAACAGCTTTCATATTGACTTTGAATATCTTTTCAGGAGTGGAACAAAGTCTGCAATATCTCCACTCACTTAAGTATAAATGAAATTTTGATTTGTACCATTTGTAATTTGTCACACTTCAAAAGGTCAAAGTTACACTGAAGTGGACAAACACTTTTCTCCATAAACTGACAAAGTCTTTTGCTTTGGCAATTTGGAAGTTTGAGGCAGTGCAGTTATCAGCCCACTCAAAAACACAGGCTCATCAAACAACCTTGTGATAGGATACCTTTTGCATTTATCTTGTATCATAGTAAACTAAGTGGACGGTGACTTGTTTCATATTTCATTTCTATTTTGCCCCGTAACTAGCCATCAAACAGCATTCTGTGACTTGGCATGGGATACAGTGCTCACTGCCAGTTGACATGAGGTGGAAAGTTCCTGAAATTGTAGCTAGCCAATTTGACCTGACCATTTTGCACACTGTGGATGACATTCTTGAATACAGTGGAACATGCGCCATTTCAGAGACATCGTCCAGCTTAGACACTTACATTATACATTTGAGTGATAAAAATGTTCATTTCCCAAGAATCATGTCTCTTATGTGGGCGTCCTGTTTACACGTGGCACTCTAAGGCAGGTTCAAGTGTGCTTTAGTAAATCTGTGCATATTCAAAGCTCAGTCAAATTGGTGACTGAGAATTTATTTAAATATTTCTTCCCAAGTCACAGGAGCTCTGAGATGGTTGCTATGGTCTGGTGCACTTTTATTTTCATCCTTTCTTTTGTACAGACATTGTCAAAATGGCAAGCCATGGAGCGAAGGGATGAGGACTAATGTTTTCTTAGTTGTCCTTTTGTGTTAAGTAAGAAAAACTATATCCATTGTACTTTTCACTGTGGTGTTTTGCTTAATGGCAGGGGTATATACATGCAGTAAAATATACATCCCAGTCCCAAGAAAACTTTGCCTATGTTTTTAGATTTCTAATTAACTGTGCCACAGATTTCCTGGGCCTGGCTGTGTTATCATTTCTAAGCATTTGTCACAGTTGACACCCCGTGAACATGTGCAGTATCAAAAGCTGTACTTTTATAGATTTACTTCAACTTCTGCAATCTGCAAATAGTTCATGTCCCTCTAGCAGACATAAAAAAAATGCCTAAAAATAAACCAACCATTTCCTGTCATGACAACCCACTTTCATTGTCTCGAATCATTACCATTCTGTTAAAACTTTAATAACCATACTGTCAAAAAGAAAAACTTCTGAGGTTTTAACAGAAAGGTAACTGAATGCGACTGATGAAAACAGTGAATCTTAGCGTCCTGTTTGCTCCAGGGCTATGCTCCTTCTGGATTAGTTGTGTTCATTTCTGGGATATTTCTGCAACATAGGTTTTGGTGACATTTATCACTTATTCTTTTCTTCTTTTCTCCATTTTTTGTTTTGTGTTGCCTTTCTTTTCTCAATTTCTTATTTTGTGTTTCCTGTCCTTTTTTGGTAGTCCATTTCTCTTCTCCTCTGTCACAAACACACGGCAGAACATTTTTAACTGCATATGTGAATGTTGACTGTTTTTGATAATTCAAGATGTACACTGTTGCTACGCATAAGCTGGAATAGTCAATTAAAGGATGTTATGGTTTTATGGACCATGTTTTTGGAGTTAAATGATACATCTTGCTGTAATTTTCATAGACAGCACCAGGAGCTCATTTAAGTACATTCAGTGAGACATACCCTAGCATAATATCATATTTCACTCACTCGAGAAAATTTGACAAATTTTTTATTCATATATGTGAAGTAGATAAATCATAAACAGCCACAGGATTTGTATTTTCATTTTTAAATTTATTGACATTATACTTGTATTTTGCCCTTTTAATTTTTTTTTAATCATTAACTTTGTGTTTGCATCAAATGTCATTTACTCAGTTGTTCTTTTAATCTTGCAATTTCATGTTTAACTATTTGTTTTTAATTCAGCAAGTGTAACGAACTTTGGGCAAGTCAGCAAGAGATATAGAAGTTCATGCTTTTTTTTGTTTCATTTTTCGAAGAATCAGAAGCTTAATTTTAGGTACATGAATTTTGCATTGAATTTTCAACTACTGCAACTAGTTTTGGCCAGATCCTTTAATTTATTTTAGATCTAGATCCATTTCATCAGTAGTTATGACTGGGGACAGTTGTTATGAATTTAGCACATCACTCTTACTAAAGTTCTCAGATGTAAAGTCTAGTAATCTAGGATTATTTTAGTTGCTTACATCTCAGCTTGTTTTAAGCAAGCTTTATTGTTGTAGTTTTTAAACTTATTACAGCAGCCCCACTGAAATAAGTGCCTCCCAAGTTTTGTCAGTCCTGGCTCAGAGATCTGAAGTTAGTTTGTATATCCTTATTTGCATTGTAGGCATGTTTGAGCCGAGGTTTATAAGGATCACTTGAGAACATTTCACACGTTTTGGCAAGGCTTAAAATGACACTCTCAGCAACCCAAACAGAAGCATAGTTAGCTTCAACATTTTTCTGAATGGATTAAGCATAAAATGGTCAAGAGTTTTCCAAGATTTGCTAAAAGAAAATTTTGGAGTTCTATAAATGTCGGTGAGTATCAGTCTATATTGCAGAATGGATTTTAGAAGATGGTGGTGGGGGTGGGGAAGCGGGCGTTTTATTTAAAGTTTTAGCAATTAAGTCTGACCTGTTGGCATGGTAGCGATATTTTTTTGTTGTGTTTCCATGTAGTGTTGCAAGATGGAAGTTTGAACAATAGTGCGTTTCAGTGAGCAGTTGTAACTGTAAATCTGTGATCGCTGGGTATGTATGACATCATCACATGTGTCACAAGTTGTGAAAAGGGGCCATCTTGGTTTAAAACAGTTTCAATTTGAAGATTTAAGAGCCTTGTTTTAATAGTTAAAGCTAACCTTTGGGTTGAACATATGAGATTTGAGATCCTTGGGGAAAAGTAACTGCAGTTAGAATTGCTTATAATCACAGAGCCTGTGTGGAACATCAGAGCTCTGATGCCCGTTATCTCAACCAAAAATCAGTTAACCAGAAGGTCCCTTTTCCCAGTGTGTTGCACAAATAACACGTCACATTTTTTTAATGTCAAACCATATAAAGAATGTTCATTATGAACTCTTAAACGCTCTCAAATCAGGCTGTGAAAATTGTATTATACAAACATACATTTAACACATTTATTATTTGCTTCCTTTTTCTGTAACATCATCTATATGGGATATGGTTATATAAATATGTAAGTGTTGTGCATGCATTTATTATATTCTTCATTAGTTCAAGGATGTGTCAGTTTTTTAAACTGATCTGTTTACAATTAACATATTAGGTATTAGTAAAAGTGTTTTCCTGTGGATTTTTCGTTTTGGTGTCTGGCTAGTGAAATGTTACCTGTGGCTTATTTTTGCATTTGAGCTGCTAGTTTTGGTTGCTGGCTTTTTTTTACACTTGTTAGAGGATGTAAGAACGCCAAATTTTTTTTTTTGGTTTTGATTTTTTTTATACCTGTCATAAGTTCATAACTTAATATCATCCTTTACTGATATAGAAATTCAGCAGGTTATACAACTTTCCAATTTTTTTTTTTCTTCTTAGGAATTCAGTGTCAGTGAATGTTACTTTGCTCCATTCACAGTTCACAGTTTATGTTCTGCCTATTTATGTACATGATGTTATCTGTGTCTATCTTTCTAGCTATCAGAGGCTTTAGATCCTAGGTTTATGCCTGAGGTTTGTTAATTCTTTGATGAAATTAATAGATGAGTGGATTAATCGTAAATGAACTGCAGTGTATATTCACATAATGATTTTGAACACTGAACCTATAAATTCCAGGAATTTATGAAAGGAGCATGTTTTAGTCTTAATAAACATACTTTAATTTTTGATTGAGACGTTTATTCAATAAGTCACCGAATCAAAGCTGCAATCACAGTTGCTGTGCAAAGGCAAACACAAAGATATCATATTCAGACTGCTATTGGAACAGCTCAGCTTTTAAAATTTCTTTGACTGGTTTCCACAGAGATGCAAGCAGTTGTCAAGTTATTGCATGCAGGTATACATACCTCTGTAGATGAAAATGAAATGTATTACTCACATACAACAGAATCAAGAGTAAGTTGATGATTGTATGTGGCTAGCCAATCAAGTATGTGATATTAGAGGTTCATTCCTGTAATTTTGATCAGGTGCTTCGCATCAATCTTTTCCTCTTCTTTATAGAAGCTCATGCAAGGGAAAAAAAATTCAGAGTTTGTGTCTTAGTGTCACCAGGAGAGAAAACATTAGCAAGAAAGGTATAATGATGTGGTATGCACATAGTCCTTGGTGTTGTGTTGTAGTTTGCTTTCTCAACCACTCAGGTACACAATCAATTCTAGTCGAAACATGAAGATATATATGTATGTACCTGTATACTCATTAGTATAGGTATTGCTGATAATATTTCCTTTCCTATTTCTGTCTCTCACGTCTCCTCAGTAAAGTTCAGACTTCTATAACCCATTGGATATTTTTTTTTCTCCCCTTTAAATTCTTGGAGTAATTTCTGTTTCCTGATATCTTTAGATACATGTCCATGTCTTTTATTTTTTATTCAAATCATATTGGCCATTGGTGATTGTGTTGCCTATGATTGAGTACTGAACAGTAAATATGGTACTAAGAATATGTATACCTTTAAGTCTAGTGAATGTTACATAACAGGATGTTCAAGGTTCTTGACGTTTGTCATGCCTGATCATTGTTTCAAATGTAGTGTGTAGCAGGAATTTCATTTGAATTCTAGCTAGGGATTGGTCCTCGAAGTATACATCCTGGGTTCAGAAATTGACAGGTCATAGATCTTCAGCCAAATTTATGAAGATGAAAATGTAAGGGTTAAGCAGTGAATTGAATTTCTTTAAAAATTTAATTAGGCAATAAGGATGCTTGAAACCATTTTGGCTGCTATGTTGGACCAGAATAACAAACAGATTTTGGATCACCCTGTTATGTGACATCCTGCATCATGTTTATCAGTTTATTTCATTGCTTGCTCATCTTTGTGAATCCATCATTTTAAATGTCCAAGTTCTCTGAGTGCAATGGATGCCGGGATATAAGTAAATATTCACTGTAATTAAAATTCAATGTGCAATCTCTGCCGAAAGAGTACCACAATATTAATCAATATAACTGTAGCTTGGTGGTGAGAAAAAAAAAATAAATGAGTCATTGTGTGTTATCATATTATTAACACTTATATTTGCATTCCTGAAACCAGTTTGCTTTTATTTATATAATTAACATTCCTTTTCTCCCTTTCTTTCTGTGTTGACCGAAAATAAAATACAGATAAACTTCACATTCCTGCTTACTTGAAATTTTTTGGCAAGTAAGCAAAACACATGCCACACTGAAAAGGAAATTCTCCACAAGGGTAAACTTTTTGTAAACATTTTTTTATCTGTTAACTGCATACTGAGCATCCTGGCATAAAATTGATGATATTCTCTCCATTCCCTTGTTTTGTTTCAGCGTCGTAATTAATTGTCATTATCATCATAATATGCTAAAGTTTTTGCTTGTGGAGCCTAGAGTAAGTGGTTGGAGTTGGGAGTTTTTGATGAATCAGAATGCATGTAGTTTCATGAATGGCTTTATCTTCATACATATGTAATATTATTATATTATGTGTTCTCTGTTTTTCATCCATCATTGACCAAGAAGAACAGTCTCTACTGACTGTCAGTGAAACTACAAGTCATTATAACGGATGTTCTGTGAAGATAATAGTTATGTCTTAATACTTTGTTCTCCACTGATGACACATCTCTTCTCTTCCCTGCCTCCCCATGATATAAAAATTGAAAACTTATAAACAAACAAAAAAAAAAAAAGGGACTGTATAATGCTAAAAATGGTGTTTGCAGTTGCAATAAATGCAGTTTGTTCTTTTCACCCCAGATACTGTGAAACTTTTGCATCTTTACACATTCTTTTGAAGCAATTATATTTCAACAGCTTATTTATTATTTACTTATTTGAAAGTCCAAATCCCTAAATGAGTTTCACTTCCTCAACAGAAACTAATTGCAAGTGAACAACTGTTTTGGGATATGGTTGAGTACATTTTTTTTTCTAAATTATTTTTGTTTTGTTTGCATGTAAAACCTAAAATATTTACACTTTTTTTTTGTGACAATTTCATTTTATTTTTGCAGTATAATCTCAAATAACAGCTTTCTTCCTAGAATTTGCCTCACCTTCTTAAAGATCTAACTTATTCCTCCCTCATATACTCCGTGTGATCATTCTACAATTTGTCATGCTGCGTGTGTTAGTCACTCCCCTTCAAAAATATTTGGTACCTGTTCTGATTTTCTTTGGTTCCATGAAAAGATGTGTACCATAAACACATAGAACCTAGCATGTCAGTTGCTGTTTGTTCCTAATTAGTTGGGCTCCTAGCTAGGCCAGAGAGCTGCATACACTCAACTTGTACGTAGATGAAATTAAAAGTAATGATAACCACATTCTGACTGGAGTTGTGTTGTCTATTCAGTAGTTAATTGGATGGTTGAGAAGAGAGTTTGTGTGAGAGATTTTCAAGCCGCAGAAAAGAAATTTGAGTTTTGCCTCATCTAGAGACATAATATTGTGGTTCATAAGTCTGGCCTTCTGGCTATTGCCCACTCACACGACTTCATAATATTGTAGTTCACAAGTCTGGCCTTGAGGCTAATGCCCACTCATGCAACTTCATAATATTGTGGTTCATAAGTCTGGCCTTCAGGCTAATGCCCGCTCACACGATTTCACACTATTATTAACACAGCAGACCTGATCACTTTATAATTTTCTCAACTCCCTGGGAAGCACAGAACGCCGCTGCCATTTGCTGGCACTGATCACCAGCATTCTGATGTTTATCTTCCACTGCCTAAAGCCAGGTGCTTTACAAACGGATGGATTGAGGAAAATGTGAATGAAATGCTTTCCCAGGGCTCTTACAACATGATCAAAGTCCGAAATCAAACCCAAGACTTTTTTATCGTAACAATTTGGCCACTGATCCCCACATAGCATGAGATTGGTGAATTTGGGTTTGGCCACAGGTATTGGATATTTGACTCCCACCTCAAATAGCCCAGTATTTTCTCCAGACCACGCAACTGTGTGATTTGCCCCATAAATTTTTTAATTCTTCTTAAGAAAAGACACTGGACACGTGTTACTCTCCCCTTCTTTCCTGCACTCCAAAGTTTACATGACTTGAGAAAAATCTAAAATTCCTCTTAAAAACTGCCAAATTGCCCCCCCCCCCNCCCCCACAGATTTGTAATATATAGAAGGGAATGTCCAACCCTCTCCTCCCCCAAACTCATATAACCTGTAAAAACATTGATACCCTCAACCCCAGAAGACTATCTTTCATCAGTAGAATGCAAAATTCTGTAATCTATATCTGAATTAGTTCTTCCAGGCACTCGACTCATGGGTATTTTTATGCTTTTGTCATTTTAATCATCTCCAAGACATTAATCTCTGAACACCGACACTTTCTTTGTAACAACCCATTGTACCACTAACATTTGCAAAAAAACATATACACAAGCAGCACTTTTATACCGCCTTTTGAGGCACGCACGGCATCTACATTTCAGTTTTGGGAGGCATGGCGGGGAAACAAAAATGTTCCATATTTTTTTCTTTAGTAATCTATCTATCAGCGCCTCTTCCTAATGCACCTGTGGGTACTTTTATGCTCAACGTTTTTGGACAAAAATCCTTCAATAGAAGCTAGCAACAAGTACCTGGAAGTGTTGAATAATTGAATTCTCCACTAATAAATTCCTTAAACACACAATGACAAGTCCAGAATTAATTTCTTTTCAGCTGAAAACTGAATTTTACAATAGAAGTCTTGTAACACAATATGGAATCTTGTGTGTATTGTGTATAAATGCGGACAATACACTCACCACAAACCTATGTGTACATAGAAAATGGACAGAACAGAAGTTTTACTATACTACGAGATAAGGACATAAACCAGGTTGTGTTGTTAGTGATTTAGATTTTATTAGACTTTCAAATGTTTCATAACCCAGTGGAATTTATAGCTTCCCACTTTCAAGTAAATAAAGCATCACAGAGGGCCAGCTCTGAGTCGTTTCTTTTATAAATAATGATCATTTTGATTTGTAATATGGCCAAAGACAATCGACATGTTATATGAGATTTAGAAGAGTCAAATAAATTCATAATGAACAACTAAAGTCAGTGTGAGTCTTAATAAGTCACATCACTGCACAATTTCTTGTGCCCCAATGCAAAATCAATGTGTGTATTTTGCCCAATTTGAAAAAAACATCAGGTTTTAACACCAAATTTCTTTGGAGTGTCACTGCTTAAAACTTCTATGAAAGAGATATACATTTATATGCTTTTAGTGTTGACAGTGCTTGTTGCTCTAGTTAATTCTCTTCCATTGCGAAAGAATATTGCTGTGCACACTTAAAAACTTTAACAGAATGTGTGCACCCATCTTGCTCTGGGACTTACTACAGTCCTTAAATGACTTCAAGGACATACGTTAGTTTTATTTTTTAGCGGCAATATATGCAGTCTCTATTGTGCTGACAATCCATGTTCTTAACTTCTCTGACACACACTTTCCACTGTCGGAAACCTCAAACCCACATGCACATTATAAACACATCAATTTCAGAGCTTAATTGGAAAACTGACTTTGTGACAAAATCAACTGAAAGCAATTTCTCCATTTGCCAACTCTATTTAACATGTCCTCCATAAGATCTGAATGAATGTATAGCTCGTTTTTTTGGTTTTTTTTGGTCAGCTTTGCTGCTACATAGTTGTAAAAAATATATTCCTCTGAACACATGAATTTTTTATTGTTTTGAGTCATTATAGACTGTGATTCAGTTAAAAAGACATATGTGCATAGAGAAAACCACAAGAATTTGCCTGGCCCACTGTTAAAACAAACTATACATAGATTCATTGTTTAAAATATTGTTTACAATGTGGCCATCGGAGCAAGAGGTTCCAGATTACCAGTACAATAAATTTACCTCCCTCAACATTGGGCACACCATAGATTTGGACAGATTCATTGCACATTCTGTATTTGTACACAGTCTCTGACTTATTTGCAATGCTAGAGATCCAGACAGATTGCCAAGTTGATATCTGAAATTGCGACGTTGATAACATCTGTGATTAATATAACAGCTTCTGTAACGGATAAAGGAGTCAAAATGACTCTTCACAATCTCTTGAACCTGAAATCAGGATGCGGGGGTTCTGTTTATATGTCTGCACCCCATGACACTAGAATATTAGAGTTAAGGAAGCACATCATAAAGTGTAAAAGCAATGCAGTTCCACATATACATAATTAGAAAATACAGAATCTGGAGAAAACCACGTGGATAAAGATGGCAACAAAGACTTTCTTTGAAGAGCTCAGGGAGAACTATAAACAAGGGCGATATTTACATGTAAACCATGCCCGAAAGTATCATGAACTTGCAGTCACAAAATAACTTCACACTTGTACAAAATGTTTACTGATAAATGCTGTTGCAAAGGAGATTGATAAGCACGTCAAAATATAAAGAAAATTATCACAAATTAAATGCTAATTGTTGGCATTTTGCACATATCAAATATCAACAAGAATATTATAAAAGAGATAGAAATAACAATAAAGGCTTTAATCAAACAAATTACAGGAAGGCTGCAGGGGCAATTAGTGTTGAAGCCGACAAACATATTCCAACAATATTATAATGAACCAATAAATGCATGGATTAAGCAAAAGTACATTAAAAAAATGCCACAACAATTACAGAATAAAATGTCTGCTAAAAACTACATAAATGAAAATGGCCATGAAAACTACACTCTTATCATGGATATTCAATAGTAAGTTTCATTCTCACAGCAAAGCTTCTACAATATCTATCTGAAAACAAAACATGAATAAGAACTTGTCAATATCATATAACATCTTTTGTCCATGCTTTTAACTCCTTTATTCTAAAAGCCCTTATGTGGCAAGAAATGATGCTGAAAACATTGAAGTGTACACAGGACAGAAATCCACATGCCCCATCTTCTTTGTCAGGCTGCCCAGCCTCCTGCGTCCATTTGCAGCCTTAGCTGTCTTGAGATTTTAATAAAAATGTATGTTTTGAATATCACAGGTAACAGTAAAACATTGAAAAAACAGGGACGGAATGTTGTATACAAAAGAAATGATGTTGATGTGAAAGGTGTGAAGTTGTAAATATAAGCTCTGGGTTAAACTTGTGTAAATGCCAATAAATAATACAAACTAATACTGGTGATGAAACCCTGTGGATCTGAATATTATTGTTATGCTTGAAAATGTGACAAGGATTGCAAATAAGCTGATGACTTATAAAATTTTGAATTATTAAAGTCAATTTCAAAGCTAGACATGCTTTCTGTAATCAAACTGTAGGTATGTTTAGGTCATCAATAACTGAATTGTTGACATTACTGAAAAGTCTGTGTTTTACTAGTCTACTAGTACTACATAAGATCAGCACAATGCTAGAGTATAGATGACCTGTAACTAATATTCAGTCTCAAAATGATTTTTCTAATAGATTCCTTTTAGTCTATCTCTCTTATTACATAAGATCTGTTTCATCACTGCTAAATGGAAACAAAAAATACTTATCAAAGCTTTGCAGAAATCAAGCCTTCACAGGAACTCTCAAATGTCATTAATAACTCCTATACCCCCTTCAAAACATGTATATCCAAACCTGACAATGTTGCTAAAATTTCTGAACAACATTCATTCCATCAATATAATATCAAGTAACCAAGTTTGAGAAGGCAAATACACATAAAATTTGTCAATACAGAAAAGTAACTTGAAAAATAAAAGATTAAACCAGATATTCTTGTAGACAGGACATCAAAATGATTCTAAAATACATTGGATCCACTGCAATTCTTTCATAATTTTTTGCTCATTTTTCATGCTGCATAAATCAGCTTATTCTGAACAGCCCACATGATCAAGGACCAGTTAGTGTGACATGGTATCTCTTTTCTCTTCTTGTAAGTCTGTACTTGTATTATCGCCAGTGGGTTCACCAGCTGACAGATCATCTATATTAGCATTTATGTCAGGCTCCGTTACAGGATCACCTAGCTCATTCTCATCCTGCACCTCAGCCATTCCAGCTGTATCCTTGCTGTCAGCTTCCTTCACAAGCATAGGCTCATCCTTGGATTGAAATCCCTCTTCTGAAGGGATAACATGGTCATCATACTCACTACCTCTTTCTATATCTGTTATTTGGTCTGCTTCTCCAGATGCTGCTGCAAACTGACCCACTTCATCTGCATCCCCTTCTGTTACAGGCTCAGCAGTTGAATCTCCTTCCAGAGTACCAACCTCTTTATCACCTTCATCAGGGACAAATGCAGGATTCACAAAGCCTGTTTCAGAGAGCCCTGCCTCCAGTGAATGCCCCAGTTCTGGTTGCTCCGTCTCCATGAGACTTTCATTGCCCTGATTGGTCTCTTGAATAATCGTAGCTATACTTGATTCAGGTCCAGCACTAGTGCCACTTCTTGTTGGCAGATTAGCTTCTAGGTCTGTAATTATCACATTATGAGATGACCTAGATTCTGGCCTGATGAAATAAAGTGGAAAAATAGAAAAAAAACGTGTTAATTGAACTAAAAAGCTGAATCTCATTACTTCACTGGAACAAAAGAAGGGGCGGATAAGCTAAAAAAACATTCTGCAGATGCCAACAAAAATGAAGAAAATGAGAGTATATACTGAGATCTGAAATAAGAGTCAAGATCTAAGAAAGTTGACGGTAAGAATGGAGCTAACTGAAGAGTTTCAAAATCTTGATTAAGAGAGGTGAAATTAATGGAGGCTCTCAGACTGTTTATTATAAAAAAAAGTTTTAATAATAATGCAACTAATCATAATGTAATGCAATGTCATTTACTGTGCTGCTCTTTAACAACACACACACACACACACGCATGCATGCATACTAGCACGCATGCACACACTCAGGCGGGTACATACAAACACAGGCACATAATCTCTGGTACACTATTCAGTGAAATCCTCAATGAAGAGCGCAATACTTGTATTCGATCAAGAATTAAACATCATTAGACTATCTTACCTAGACTCTTCATCTTTCATCACAAGAACAGGAGGAACACGTCCCAGGAAAGCCGCCAAACTTTCTTCTTCATCACTCTGTATGAAAGAAATATAATATAATAAATATTCTTACACGTTTGAATAATATAGTGATACGAGACGGGTAAACCATATGTTTTCTTTCTATGAAAGAAATTCACCTAAAACAATGAACATATGAAGGTTTTAATGATGAAATACTCAGCCAGCTATTGTAACTTGGAAAAGGCAGCTACGGTCAGTGATCATAATATAGAAGTCCCTGATTCAAATATTCATACACATTTTGAAGTAAAACAGCAATATATTTAAACACCAAAATTTCATTAAAAGATTTCAGTACAGAGTTCTAATGAGAAAGAAGAAGAAATGATAAGAAATGCATGCTTCAGCTGGAATATGCAACCTAGCTCGACTGAGTTTTAGTCTGTCTTTCCATGTCTGTTGTATTCAACTGTGACCATAGCACCATAATATAACCAGTTAAATCTAGAAAGAGCTTTAGTCCTCAATGAAATACATTTTAGAACAAAATACATAAAGCGTCATCTAAAAAACAATAAAGCAACTTCTTGCTCTGAATATTTGCCGTATTTGCAGCTTTTGCATTAACCCCACAAATGCAAGATGATAAACTTACATCATCAAGATCCATCAGCTCCAAAGGTCTGTCTATAGTCCCTGCCATGTACAGTGTTTCTGTATCAGGTCCAGTGAGTGGGCCAGGATAGAGATCTTCCTTGTATTCAACTTCCTCTGAAATATACATACAGTAAACACAGATATACATTATACAATGCAAACATACAATGGACACAATATGATATATAAATGGTGTGCTAGAATGGACTTTGAGTTACATGAGTTTACAACATGATGGTAGTTATATGAGCAATCAGGTAAACATATACCCAATGGTAGACACAATGGCAATTTAAGTTTTCAGTTGAAAGTAAGCCCTAAATGAATCTACAAGTATCATCACTGAATCATCAAAGTACTGAATCAGCTGCAAAGGACACTTTCCTGCTAATAAATCTCACCTCTTGGCTCAACAATATCAGGCAGTTCATCCCAGATCTTGTGCAGTGCATTCTGGGTGAGCGGATCTCGTATGGGCCTCTCCCGTTTGCCATTTACAAACATGCCTTTGTAAAAGATGTAAAAACATTCTTATTTGAAGAGACTTTATACCCCTCAGTGGTGAAATAAGGAGTGAAAAGGGCTGTGAGAGCAAAGCTTCACGAACAACAATTCAAAAATAAAAGTTACTCTTACCAAAAGCTGTTATACCGTAAAACTTAAAACCACAAACAAAATCACAATGCTAAGAAATGGCTTTCCATGCCAAACGCCATTTCCCAAACTTCTATAGGCTGACATGCTCGAACTGCTTTTTTCAAGCCATAAAGAGTGATTCCAACATCATTGCCAATACCCTGTCAACATGATTTGAATTTGATATTTTCAGGTTAACAGGAAGACAATAATGCTGTCATCAGCATGGTTAAATTTAAATCAAATTAAATATGTCATCTGCCACAAATTTCCAGCTATCTGTCATAACGCCGCATTAAGATGGCTATAAACTATACTGCATTTAACATCAACATAAATCCAAATTCTCACTGGCCTATGCACACATCTGGATAAAAGGCATGTAAATTTTTTTGCACCTCGAGAGTTTCAAGTGTTCTGTAACAACAAAAAACATAAAAAATACAGAGGAATCACTCTTAACTCTTCTATAACAAAACACATAACTTCTGAGATGAAAATTACAGTGAAAATAGTCACACAGTTCCAAGATAATAAATTTACCAATAATGGACATCTTCAGTAGCAGTCGTTTCTTGACTGGATGAACCAGGATAAGGTCGTAGTCCCTCTGGGCAAGCCTGTGTGTGAATGCTGGCATCATCTGCACAAATTTGGCTGCATTTTGTCTTATATTCTCATGGACAGTCTCTGTATAAGAAAAAGTTACTTGAATGTGAAATCAGTATCAGAGGTGATAAGAAAGAAGACAAGATAGCATGAGATTATTTGGAAATCTGTCTTGGTTAAAAGGACAAACGTTTAATAGCCCATATCTGACATTATCTTACATACCATCTCTGTTAACAAATAAGATTGTATATCATGCCATAATTAGTTGTATACCAACATATAATAGTATTAACACAACTGACATGAAATCATATATATCACATCAACACTAGCAAGCATAAGCTGAGTCCTTTCAAAAGTGTTTTCATGTGCTGCCCACAAATTTTCAGAGTACAGCAAAGGCTCCAACAACAAGAAATATCATTTCCAACAACATATAGATGACAAATAAAAATAATAAGGACCTGCAAAAAGTGACACAGGCTCAAGTCTTCTGTAGACATCTGTCATGTCATCAAGAAGGTGCAGTAATGTTGAATGTGTTCCATCCCCTGTTTTCTCTGCTTCTCTACAAAAGGCATTGATGATCTCAATCTGTCTTGCCAGTTGATGGACAGGTGCAAACACAGACGGTGCTCGTATACATGCGTCTGAAATAATAAGATTGTTAAAAGTGTGCATTTCACATGCAGGAAAAAAATGTGAGAGGAAGCAGTGCTTCGAGTTTGAGGATCACATTCTACCCATAATAACACTTGTGTTCAGCAAAACATTGTGATGATGCCTAATTATGTGATATTTTGAGAGAAAAGATTAATTGCAGTTATAGATTTTACATTTGCCATCCTCAACTGAGCTTTAGGATGAACAACTCCTCTCAGGAAGGATGTAGACTCTATGAAATAATACATTTGCAATCAGGTTGCATTCAGTATTCTCCTTATGTTCACAATGTAAAAAATAATAAAACTGATGTTTATGTGTGTCATTAATCAGACAATGCCAGTTCAATTTATTATTATTATTATTATGTCAGTGGGCCAGACCCTTCAGTTCTTTCTCAACTCTGTGGAATGCACTGAGAGTCAACTGTGGCTATTTTACAAGCACTCATCACTAGCTTATTCAAAGTCATTTGCCACCTACAGCCAAACATTCATTTTGGTGGTGAATGGACAGAGGAAATTAGGAGTGAAATACTATTCTAAAGCATGTACACTCTGATCATAGCAGGAGATCAACCTCCAACCTATTTGATTCCGAGCCATGAGGCTAACCACTGGACTAATGCTTACCTAACACAGCCCTTCCTCTCAGTACAGCAGCCATGAACTTGTAAGTCTCCATTCCATTCACATCATAGGCATATGACAACATAATTGGCCACAAGGGGTCGTTCGGATAGCATTTTTGACAACAGAATCTCCTGGTAATCAGATACATTAGCCACGTCAAGAGAGTGCCTGCCATGATACCATTGATGCCAATCAAAATCCAGTAACTGTAAGGCTCAACAAGCCATGGACTCTCAACAGTTGCCGGGGTTACTGATGTGATCACCGCTCCAAATATGGAATCCCCTGCTAGACATCCAAGAGACAGGCCCAGCATAACGTTGAAGCTCATCACTCTGAATGGTCGAACAAATGGCACGGCTATTGCATACAAGCTCAGAAACACCGACAAGGCAATGGCTTGGTTGTAAATGTAAGGAAATGCTGCAGAAAAGATTATCAGCAAGATAAGTTTTGCCAGCTGAACAACTGGTCTATAGTAAGCTGCTGGTAATCGGAAAGATGAAAACAAATGGAAACCCTGCACAGCCCAGATCACATCCAGTCCTGCCATGTACTCAACTTCCTTCAACTTCATATAATCATCATGATGTCTGGTTGCTGCCGCCAGCTTCTGACTCCTGATTCTGTGAATCATCCATACAGGAACCATCCCAAAAAGGAGAATTATAACCAAGAGAGCTGGTACAAAATACGCCCAGTAAAGTCCTTCATAACATTTGACATCATTTAACACTGCCATAGTACCAGACCCTGTACAGTGAAACAAACGGAATGCAACTGTCCCTAAAGGGATGGTTACAACCTGTGCTATGATCAACAAGACTCTCTCCATCCTTGCGTAATGAACTAACAGGTATGGAGGCTGACGCCGACGCAGTGTTAAAAACACAGTCATAAACACCAGCCCAACAACCAACAAAAGAATCCCCCACACAATGAGAATGTTGTTATAATCTACTGAGATCTTGGAACTGGCAGTCTCAACACCCTGAAGTCGTGTGTATGCTCCACTATGGACCTTTATGAATTCCCAAGCATCAGCATTGAAAACAAAAATAAAATTTGTGTATCTGATCCATGTTTCTGGCCAGGACCATTTCAAAGACATGGACTGAATCAGTGCTAGAATCTGCAGCATTTCAGTAACAAGTACAGCTGCATCGCTGACAATGAGTGAAGTTGTGCGGCGAGTGAGGTGTCTTTGCGTAGCTCTATCTGTTTTCTTTGACGATCCTTTCAAACGGGCTGCCCTTATGCTCTCCTCCATCTTGTGCTTCTCATTAACTGGCAGGAAGGGCTCTGCCTCTCTCAAATATAAGCGAGGCATGGCTGTTGATCTCTGAACTCCTGTGGTCAAAATCTGAGAAATACGACATAGAAGTGACACTTAATAATTCATATCCTTAACTCGCAAACAATGGTGCTAAAACAGAAATGAATCATGAGAACGCATTCATACGACTCTAAGAACACTGGATCATAGTAAATCCTTGTTTTGAGTAAGTTTTCAAACATTATCCATTTAACTGACACAAAACTATATTAAGAGTAGGGTGTCACTACATATCTTTGGAATTTAAATTTTTGAGGGCACAATCATATTTTGTGAACATTACAACACCAAAGCCAGATGTCCATTGCCATCATGAAAAATTAGCAAAGGATTCCGTTTGATATCATTAACATGAATGGTCTTGTGTGGGGATACATGTTGGAAAAGGATGTTAAAATGATATCCTAATCTTTCCTGACATTCCCACAGAAGTCCACATTAATATTATACTGGACTAACTCCGATTGACGGACTGAAAACTTTACCAGCCAGAGTGATTAGCTTTAACTAGATTAGCATGAGAAAAATGAACAAGGTTATCCTATGATTCATTAGATCTAGTTTAACTAAATGCAATCCATCTGAACTACTTTGAGCCACCTCGAAAGTTTGCGTTTCACAGGTTTAGATCGCCGCCATCTTGTTTACAAACGTCCCTATCGAGACGACGGAGGAACGGGATTGATGTGCTTTAAAAAAAATCCATTTTAAGAAAATATAGTTATGCAAAATGCTATTAAATTATTAATAATTAAACATACGGCTTCTAAATATTTGAAAAAGTTTTAAGAACATTATTTTACAATAATATTATTTATTTTACATCCTTGACCTTGCAGTCATTTTCACCGCTGACCTTCTCTTTGACCTTTGAACTTTCTCTGCAGCTGGCCAAGTGCGTTTACCTACACGACAGTATCTAATGATAAGGTCTAGGTTGATAGCAGTAAAGCCGTTTTTGCCAAACGGAATTTTCAGAAGAAGCAAGCATACCATGCCGCTGAAATTTGCAGCAAACATCTCAATGATGTTTCAAGAAATACCGACCCTTGAAGGCCGGTATGCCGCTGCCAAGAATGCCGGGTTCAAGTATGTTGAACTGACATTTCCATATGATGAGCCGATAGAAAAACTCAAAGCTGCTAAGGAAGATGCAGGACTGGAGCAAGTCCTTATCAATGCATTTCCAGGTAATTAGATCTAGTTCATACATAGACAGTATCTCAAACAAGATGTAGTGGAATACCCTCCCGACAGGACCAAATATGAGGCTAGTCTAAGACTAAAACTTGAAGAGCCTATTCTGTGTTCAGCTTGTTATTATGTTAGGAAAGGCATAGGATTTCTAGTCTAAATGCTCCTCGCACGTAAACCAGTCCTAACCCAAATGGCATCTGCAGTGGGGTCTTTAATCCTAAAGTATTTTGAGATGGGATAGATCTACTTAACACTAATTCCAACTGAGAGAGATGTGATCTCTAACTCTAATGACCATGGGGATAGGAGTGGAATAAATCAGTTGCGACATATTCATATGATACATTTGGAAGTACTCCACAGACTAGTACAAATAGAAAGGTAGCATCATGCTACAGTTCTGTAACCCCACCCTGCATTTGGGGCAAACAACCACTGTAATGTTGGAACTAAGCATTATGAATTTGAGTGGAATTATACCTTTTAGAAAGTGCACTGCCCAAGAGCAGCAGGTCATAAGATGGAAAAAAAGGGTCAACTATGTTCAAAATATTCTCTGACATATCTGTACAAGATAGATAGATATCTTTGAATTTCACCACTCAGAGTTACTGAGTTAGATTTGCATTAAGACTAAGAGTAAGAACAGGTAAATTTGTACACTGTAGCAAGTATGAAATAATCAAGAGTGTAGATAGCCTGGGTAAAACACAGGTATCTGGGAATGTATTAACTTTTTATTTCACAATCACATGATCAGTTTCACTAATGAAGGACATACGCATCTACTTAGCTGAGTGATTGATATTCCAAATTATTTTATTTTGAAGGTTCACATATCAGATTTATAAATTTGTTGTAAAGAATCTTAAATTATTTTCAGTTCATGAGAGATGAATGATTATTTTGACCCAATTCCAATTTTCCATCTTGATTTAGGTGACCTGAAATCAGGAGATCTTGGTCTTGCAGCACAGACTGATAGAGTGAAAGATTTTCAGGATGCTTTGGAAACATCCGTCAGATATGCAAATGCTCTTAGTTGCAAGAGGTAATAAGTGGATACTGCATGGATATGTAGAAGAAACACTGATTTTTCATGAGAACCTTTCAGTTGATTGTAATACTAAAAATGCTGAAATTAGCAAGGTATCATTATATGCTATTTTCTCCTGATTAATGAGACAGCAATGAAAAATGCTGCAGCAAGTCAAATACAACTTTTGCAAAGATCATTCACTGTCTTTTTCTTCACAGGTTTAGGAGAAGAACTGCATATGCCAGCTGGTTTGTTGAATAATGAGTTGTTATTATCTGGCCTGTGTAAAAGTAATGCCATCACAATGAAGGGCAGTGTGGCTGTACAGTCTGTGATTAGTTCTGAAAATCTTTTGGTGACTAGTAGTCTGAGGTTTGTGGGTTCAGTTCAGGGATCAGGAAATGTTTGCGTACACAGAAAAATCCCATTGCATGGATACTTTGTGGTGATTTTTTTACATGGTACAAATGTAAGATAGTTCATGGGTTGGAGATGGAAGAAGGGTGCTAAACAGCACTTGGAAAATTTTCCAGAATGATGTGAAATGTCCTTGTTTTGTTTATTTATGTTTTGCTTCTCAATAGAGTCAGTTAGACTAGCATTGTGTTTAGTTACAGTAGTGATCTCATAGTTTTTAAATGTAAATTTGGAATGCAACAGAGGGAACAGTTGAATGTCATGGAGAAAAACACTACTAAATAAAATGAAAACTTATTGTATCTATTATTTTCTCAGAATGCACATCATGGCAGGTCGAGTGTCTGAAGGTACAAGTGCAGCAGGAAGAGAGAAGATGATGAAAACTTATCTGGACAATGTGAAATATGCAGCAGATAGGTTGAGCAAGGTAAGCTCTAAGAATAGCGTCACCTAGATGACCCACTTTACAGTACGTGGACCTTCCTTATCAGGTCATTCAGGCATAGAAGTATTTGTCAGAGAGATTGTGACTGTGTGTTGTTATGTCTGTCTTTGGCCTTATCATTTTCAGGTCTTATCAGCCCCACTGTATGTTTATTCGGGGCAGTGTACAAAGATAATGCCCTCTTAACGTCCTCACATAGACATGCATGTTCTGCAAGCTGTCCAAGGATGGCAGAATATCAAAACTTATTGAAAAGCTGAGAGGAAGCGTGTGCTACATTAATCAAGATCATGTCTTTATTCTTCTTCCCATGCAGTGAAGGAAATCTTTTACTTTTATCACAAGGATAGTTTATCAGAGGATTACCAGAATCAGTAGAACCTTTGCAGATGATGCAGCAGTAATAAAGATTGTTCAGAGCATAAATGTATTATTTGAGCTACATCTTTATCAGTAAAGATACACTGTTTATATTCTGAATTGTAATATCATGGTGAGTTAAAATTATAGTAAGCTGCTCATTGCATTTTTCAGGAAGGCATTCTGGCCTTGATTGAACCAGTCAATAACAGATTGTCTGTGCCTGGTTATTTTCTCTCTAATCCACATGAAGGTCAGTGAATTTTGCAAAAATGTTTTTTAATTCATTTATTTATTCACTCATGCATACATTTATTTTTGTAACCATTGGAATGTTCTCTCTTTTTACAGTGTTAAGTCCCTCTCCAAGGACTCTGTAAGTGGGCAAAATCTCATGCTCAGCCTGCATCCGTTTAGCCATCTTTTTTTGCTTCAGTCTGTATTGGCATAGTGTTGTTTTTCTCATTTTAATTGCTGATATTATTATGCATTCTTTGGTCAACCTCAATGGGCTATGACTGTGAAAAAACAAAAGTTTTTTGCCTACCACCTTTTTCTTTACCACATAATCTCCAGCGCCATTCTCCATACATATATCATTCACCATCCTCATATTATTTGATGCATGAAATTTATTATGCGCTTCATTGTTAGATTCATCTTACTGAGGGATAAGAATAATTTGCGTGATGGTGGTCTGGATGGGTGTGTGGAACAAATAGCAAAGAAAGAGAACTCACTGTCTCTATCAGTCATATCATTTCAAGGCAGTTAAACATGGCAAGAGAGGTGACGGAAGAGAGGGGGATGGAGGGGGTGGGGGAGAAAAAGAGAGGAACACTGGAAGATGGGGTAAAAACAGAAACACTTAGTTTCTTTATACTGTACTAACTTTGCAGGTCTTGAGATTGTGAAGAAACTGAACCATCCAAACCTGAAGCTCCAGTTTGTAAGTATTACAATGCTTTGCAGAGATCATGTTCTGTGCTATCCATAATGATGAGTAACATTGAATGATTTTCTGTCCTCATACATCCATAATTTTCACTTTTGCCTACAGAGTGTACATTATTCCCATATCGCAAAGCGGTTTCTTGAAAAGTTTTGTGTTAATTCTTACCTTTGCCATGGGGGTGATCTTTTCATTTTGGTTTGTTCATTTTCTTTGTGTATCAGTAGGACAATCAAGAAAATGCAAATCTAATGAAACTTGGAGGAAGGTTTGGCCTGTTTTAGAATAGCAACCACTCAATTGGTGAGGATCAAAATTAGGAGAATTTTGCAATGTGTTTATAACTGTTTGTAATACTTTAGCGTAGGAAATCAGATTGTGATTTAAATTGCAAGGAACATGAAATACTGTATGGGTCTTAGTCTTACATGCAATGATTCATACTCTACACTGTGCTTACAAACTCTGGAAAGTGTGTCAGTGGCTGGTCATAACATGATAGACACTCATCTCTCTACTGGCATTTGTGCAGCACATAAATATTTTTATTTCTATTTGTAAGAATGTTCAGATGGCTATTCTCAAGCGAAGCTTTACTTTTTTTTGTCCCTATTGACAGGACATATTCCATGTGCAAATTATGGATGGTAACTTGACCAAAAATATTCAAGACTTTCTGCCTTATGTAGGTGAGTATTTGTAGTTCTGTGTCAGTGTTGATGATGAGTCTAAAGTATATCATTTCACGAGGAGAATTGAGCTGAGCAGTGCTTTAGAGAGACACATAGCGGATAAGAAGCAGCTGGCATAAGATAGATGACAGCATTGAAAGGTCAGTGTTGTTTCTAGGGGTATTGCTAATTGGATAATTAATCAATGTTCTTCTTATGTTGTATAAGAGAAAGAAAGCTCCTCTTTGATGCAAAATTTAATTTTTTACCACAGCATTTATAAAGAGATTTCCCATTACAATATTGCATCAAAAAGGAATAAAGCGCTAAAGATGTGCATTGTAACTGAAAATAGCATTTTCTTCCCAACTGCATGAAAGCTGTGTATTAAATTAACAAGTATTGTTGAGTGAAATGTAAATATTATTGTGATTGATACTGAATCTATAATACTGTAACTTACGTGTAAAAGAAAGAACCTGGGAAAATGTACATCTTATATTAGATGTATTGTTTCATATCTCTCCAAACTTGCCTTCATATAAATGTTGCATTGTATCTGTCACCCATACATAATTTGCCTTAATTATAAATTAATACATTTCCATTCCTCTTACAAATGTGCATTTGTTGCTTTTGTTTTCTCATGAAGGCCATGTGCAGCTGGCACAAGTTCCAGACAGAGGGGAACCAGACAGTAGTGGAGAGATCAATTTCCCTTACGTTTTCAATGTTTTGGAGGCCTTGGGATATCAGGGCTTTATTGGACTGGAATACAAACCCAGAGGTAATCTGAAGTTTGATTTCTAGCATATATCTCCTCATGTTTTAAAATGACTTTTGTGTATTTCAAATGGGAGTTGTGTTAAATGCCATACAGTGTTATACATCTTATTCATAATACCCTTACGTGGAACAGTATATATCATACATATATATATACAATATAAAGAAATCCATAACAAAATCATAGGCAGTCACCGTGGTGCAGGATGTTGGTTCCCTCACCTACCTATTTACACCATAGTGGTGTGAGAATCGAGTGGTACATGTCTTTCTTAAGGACACAGTATCATAGACCATCCGACTCAGCACAGAATCTACAACCCTCAGTCTTTAGATTATGATATCAACTCATAAGCCTCACACCCATGCTGCCCTGCATGGTGCTTATCATAGTGTTGAACTCAGAAGGAAATCTCTGCTCATGCTGTGAAAAGTTTGTGTACCATGATAGCCACATTGCATCCATTTTCTTTACAACAGAGTACCTGCATTGCAATAGTGGAACAAAACTATACCATGAATTTGCACATTCAGCAGGCCTTGGGACTGTAAGGGCAGTTAGTCTGACAAGACTTTGGTTCACAGTATGTTAAGTAAAACCATCAGGCATGTACAAGTAGAAATCAATATTCAGTAAATTGGCTGCATCAGTATAAAGATGTGATTGTTTTCTTCCATTGACCATTTGATGCTGGTATAGAATTTTTACTAGCTACTTTCTTACTGCTCTCATCATGTAAAAGACATCTTTCATCATGTAAAAGACATCATATCTGTCCACAGGAAAGACAGAAGATGGTCTGAGGTGGATGAGAGATCTCGGATACTAAGATGCCTGACTTTGTGCTGTGTTCATCAAAGATTTTTAAACAATATATTCTAGAACAGGAATTAAGAAGTGTTATGTCATAAGAATGATATCAAAGCTATTGTATCTTTTGACAGATGTCTAGACATAGATTGCAAAATTGCAATTTTCTAATCACAAAAGTCAGTTTTGTTTACATATCGTCACTGTCATAGGTATTTTGTCTCTATCTCATTTGAGTGAGTTTTGCAGGAGAAAGAAAAACTGTATTAGGCAACTGAAGAAAATAATGCAGATTTCAAGCTTTGGTGCTGTTTTTAGCCAATGATTTTGGAACTTACTTTATCTGTGACTGCAACATTTAATAGATGGATGTACTGGCAAACACAAAAATAGTCCAGTCTGCAAACTGCCCGTCTGTGCCTATAACTGTGATGATATGTTTCATGATCACCATTTTTAAAGACATTCAGCAATGACCTGTGTGTTGTCACACCAATATTCAGTCTTATGATTCTTTTCAGTTGAAAATCAGAATGGAATTGACAGGGCTGATTATCCAGACCTTGATGAGTTATATCAATTAATGTCCATATCCATCAGTATTGTTTCGTCAAAGCCTTACCTAAGTAAGTACAGTCAACTTTGATTAATATCATTTCCCTGAAAAAATGGAAAACGATGCGACTAAGAAAAGATGCGATCATGTAGTCACTGTTATGCAGATATATAGGGTTTTGCTGCATGAAAGATGTTGTGAGGAAGCAGAAGTTGCAATTATCCTGGATTGCGATTAAGGGAAATTGACTGCTTTCTTCAAGATGCACGTGAGTTATTATAGTATTGGACCTAGGAGATGATTTGCGCTATCTACCTCCTTTTGAGAATTTAGCGAAAGGCTTAGTAAGGTGACATTCTCTTCCTGTGTTAACTGAAGTTCAGTTCTATATGATTGTCAGAGTATATCTGCATAACATAGGGGGATGCTCAACCAGCCTCAAAAGACCTAAAGCACAGAGAGTCTTTTCAGAAGATAACGGTACTTTGTTATCAGTGTGATGTGATGAGCTAGTGATATTTCTGAGACATTCACCAGCAGTAGAAGATTTTTACTGTTTGAATGACTGAGCTTAAATTTCCGTTAGATCGTGCAGTTGGCATCAAGCAATCTTGGTCTACAAATTGTCTTGACCCTCTACAAATTGTCTAAACCCTCTTAAAAATTTTATAAACATATTTATTATACAAGTCCTTTGTTAAAGTATGTGAAATGTATATATGATCAAGTTGAAAAATCATTTTGCCACTCAGGATTAATACTGTTCTAAGTACATAAATGACCTTATGAACTTAATGAAAATATTTGCAGTTGGCGATTTGTCTGTGACCAGATGATAAAGCATAGTACATTTTTAGAATGAGGAAAATGTGAGCTATGCACTAATAATTAAAGCTGCTATGCATTACTGGGAAATGTGACCTTGTGAATATTACATAATAGCTGTGAAAAATCAGTTTCTGAAGGAAGGCCAAGAAGATGCCTGCTATTAGAAAATTTCCTGTCCCTGCCAAGACTTGAGCCTAAGGCCACCAGCCTGCAAGTAGAGGATGCTACCACCACATCACAGGGACACTAACTTCAAAGTAATAATATGATCTTTATAATTCTGCTGTTTCCCTTACTTCCATGTGTAAGCTTAGTGTTCCCCCATGATCCTCTCACAGTATACAATCCTGACACAGTATACAGTAGCACATCTGTAGGCACAGTTAGTATAAATTTCCTTGGAAAGTCATCACGGCATCCATTTACAGTTTGGTGTCTCTTGAAACTTTGTCACTCTGCCCCTAATCATCTTTGTCAAGAGTACATAATTTGCTTTGTCATGTGGAGGGAGAAATGTTTGTAAAATTTTCATGCAAAATATGGAGCTGTTATTGAATACATAGCAGTTAGGTTGAGAAGCAGCTTGATGGCTGTGTAAGGAGCCCTGTTTACCTATGTGTCGATGTGGCCTATATCTTTGTTAGACAAATGCAATGTAATTCTGTGATCAAGTTGAAAGATAATTAACACTATTCAAACAGATATTTTCATTCCAGATCACTGTGGCAATATTATGTGATGGATGAGAAAGGGAAGTTGTGAAAACAGGAAATAGTTATTGATTGTATAATACCGTGTGTTGTAGAAGTTTTGCCATGTTAGCCCTCTGCTTTGCGCTTATACATGCATGAAGAATGTAACAGTGCTCAAAACATAGAGGGGATTCAAGTCCAAATTTATTTTAAAGAACCATTGTTTAAATGCTTTCTTTTTTGCATACATCCCTCCACAAAAATTTATTTCCTTATCAGAATGTCTGTCCTTGTATTAATTCATAACCACCCACAAAGACTTGTTGACCAAAATGTACCGGTTTTGGCATACTGCTGTCACCTTGGACAGCAAGAAAATATTCAGTTTGTGTTTTGTGACCATCCTGAAAGACTGTCATAAGTTCAAAATCTCAAAAGTTTGACACACGACAGTCTTCCTGAATGACAAAAATTTGTGCTACATTCTTGAATCAGGTACTGTGAAAGTGTTTGTTTGCCTGGGACTTAGAAAATACTGAGGTGTTTCTTTTCTTAAACCACTTGTTCTGGACTTATCTACTTTTTCAGCATTACAGTAGTGCATGACAGTACATGTACTGAATTAAGAGTGCTTATGTATGATTTGCAGAGGACTTAAAAAATTGAGTTGAGACATGAAGACTGTCTCTCCTGATAATGAACAGTTAAGATAAACTTGCAGTGTGTATGCTTGAAGCATGGTATTCAGAAGATTGCTTGGTTTTGCTTATATAAATGCAAGCTGTTTTAATCTCTTGAGCATTGAATGTAGACTTCATTGAGTGTTGATGTCAGTTGTTTTATGATAATTTTCAGTCATGAAGATTGTTTATAGATTGTAAGATAAGATTACTAGATGTGTTAAATGCATATGATAGTAATTATAATGGGAAGGAGACTGTGTATGAGTGCAACTGACTGCAGAACAGGATCTACTGACAAAACATGTAAATCTCAAGATTACTAATGGCAAATTGAAGGATCGTCCTTTCACTGCATCTGTGGTGATCCTTTGCGAAAAACTCAAAAACGGGGAAAAAAATTGGGGGAAAAAAATTTGTTTCATCTCATCAGCCAAAGAATGCCAGTATTTTGAAGACGTGCATCTGTTCTTTAATATCAGCTTGACAATTCAAAATAGAGACCTTCACTTGGTGGTCCTGCTCTGCAGTCATTTCTGTATTACCAAGTTACAGTATTTGACTGACTGCATTGGTGATAAGACTGTTTTAAAAGCAGCGATGATGTATAAGACTACATTATTACCTAATTGTATCCATATACATGAATGAATTGGCAAAAAGACCATGTGATGTATCTACAGATTAATCACAATGTTACAACCGCCATATTGTTTTCATTTTAGAGAGTTACATCCTTTGAAAGATCATACTGTAATGTAGTGGAGATGACATCTCACAACTAGCTGACTCTTTCAAGTTTGACCTTTATGTACTGACATAAGAATGCATATTTGTAATTTGATGATGATACAAAATGTATAGTTGAGACATAAAGGTTCTTTCTTCTGATTATGAAAAAGTATGATAAATTTGCTCGAAGCACACATTTTTAATTAACTAAAAAAAATAAATCACTGTAAAAGCAAACATTGCTATTAAAAACAGAAAGTTTTATTTAACACTTGCAATGACCTCAAGCAAAATGTATTGTTCTAAGACAAATATTGTATCACAGTCAGTGAAAAATGGACGGTTGCATGCAATTATATTAAGTCTCCCAGTTATTGTATTAAGACAGCTGTTCAATGTACAAACAAAACTGCTGCAATCACGTTGAAATAAAGGGTATAATGAAATATATTTCTACTATGCTTTCCTTTCATTTGAATTCATGTTGACTAGCAACACTGACAAAATTCATATAAACATTGAAAATGGCTCACCATTTCTTAAGGGCTTAATCCCAACAGGGTAGCTGAAACAGTTTCAAATCATTTCAGTTAGCATAACTCTTGGCCACACCTGACCAGCACTGACAATGGGTTAAATGAGACTGATACTTGTAAACCCACTGAAATATTCACTAATGCAGGTCCCTCTCGGTGTGTATTTCTTTAAAGCTGCCTTGCATATTATTATAAATATACAAATACTTAAATTCACTAAGTTTCTATAAGTACTGAAGTCATGAGATCAATATGTTCTCCTGTTGGCCATGTGACTCTGGAGCATGGCATTGAATTCATCTATGGCTCGGTACACCTTTTTGCCGATCTTGCCGAAGTCACAATCCATGGTGCGCTGAGAGATGACTGAACATAGGTTAAGGATCATTTTGTTTTTCTTAAACCCTTATCCCATTATGGTATGGGCCAACACCTATTACTACTATAAAAACTCAAAGGTGCCACAAATTTTAAAGAAAAAAAAATTTAATATTTATGGTACTGTATCACCTTCTGCAGATTTTATGGCTCCAGCTGAGTTTTAACCCAAAAAATAAAAACTTAATCAGACTAAACGAACCATGCCTAAACCACTTTTCATGTTAATAACTGAGTTAAATTTCAGTGTGAACATGTGTTGCCCTAACAACTTCCTTACAACATTTGAAATGGGCCAAAGTATCTCACAAACGTGTCATTTCTGTAAGAGGCTATTACTCTGCTGTAGCTTTCTGCAGTCTTGGTTTGCTGGGAACATACTCATGGGACAAAAAAAGGTTTCTTAATGATACCTCACTCACTCTTCAAACAAGTTGACTCTAGGCAATAACTCATATGTACATTTGCACTCCAACTATGACAAATTTTCACAGGAGGGTTTTTTTCAGGCAGGCTTCCTTACCATAACAAATTAGGCATGAACTGCAGTGACAGCACCCCTGTAAGCACAGTTCATGGTAATTCTGAGTGTTGCACATTGTTGTCTTAATATGCTCTCTTTGTCTAGAAGACTCTGCCTACATAATTATAATTCCAGTGCTTTGTTTTTATATCAATCTACAAGGTGAATGATACAGCTGCTTGTATAATGTTCACAGTTTAACCCCTCATGCCAAGGAACAATTAGGCATTATTCATAACTGATTTCACAGACCTAAACTAAGGTTTCCAAGCCCAATGTTTTTTACCTTCCATTTTCACCACTATCTGCCCATTACACTTTTCAAACCAGCAGTGCCTATATGAATGATAGCACAAGAAACTCTAGCATCTACATCCTGACTGTTCACCTTCTGATCACATCATCAGGTTATAGCACATCCACAGCACATACAGTTTTCAGAGTGTATAACTGCTATCACTATCATTTTACGTAGGTCAGCAAATTTCATAATGAAATGTTTTCTTCATAACATGATTTCAGTTTCAGCCTGATGCAATAACATGAATATATGCCTAGGACAAGGGAACATAGACTCAAGCATCCACAGCTTGTTTAATGTCACCAAATACCAGACAACCAGTAACAAAAGTATGTGTCTAAGGAGATGGGCACATCCATTTTCATGGATATTGTGTTTATCAAGAAAAGTATCAAAAAGGATACACTCCTTCATTGAGAAGTTGTTCTGTTCATGATGCTGCCACTTTTTCTCCAGGTTCATTAGCTGCAAAATGGAAACATGACATACATGTAAAATGAATAGTATTATCATATTCTCCACCACCAATTTTTTTAAATACTATCTTTTAACCAGTGTATTAGCAAAGCAAAACACAGAAGGACAATCTAAAGGCAGATATAACCAAGAAATAAAAAAATAAACTGCTCTAGCCAATTTTCACAAACCACAACTGTTATTCTAACACCATCTGGCTACCAGTAATCTCTCACAGCTGGACAATGCTTGTTTATTGGAAACATGAAAAAAAAAAAGGAAAACAACATATTCATTTTATAACAGTTATTCCTTATTGACCACGAAAGGCTTTTTACTTCTAATGAGGTATTATGTGTTGTGATCATAATTTACAGGCATGACAAGAACAAAAATTGCATGATTTGAGTAATAACCTGGGAGTAGGTCTCATTTTCATTGAGCTGTGCTTTCAGCCCCTCATATCTGACCGTCAGGGCTTGAATCATCTTCTTGAAATTGTCTCTCCTTTTCTGGAGGATTATCCTGTCATCCATCAGTTTCTGTGGTGAATCAAAATAATGCATATGAAAGGCATGTGATAAGATGAAAAAGTCCATTGCTGTTTATGAAGAACCTGCAATAGCATGACTGCACTATTCTTTCAGATTTTCCCTGCTAACTACATGAATGAAGCTCAGCCGAAAGATGACATCATATAAGATTGGAAGATTAGAAAGAAATACACAAAAGATGCAGATAATATACAAGTGACAGAAACATAAGGCAACATGAAAAATCCTAAGAGCAAAAGGGTGTTCAGTTTCACTGAGTCACACAAAGAGTGCTGTATTCTTCAAAAATGGCCTAAGTTATATTTCTTTACTTCTGAGAGAATGCGAGGGAAGCATTTTACAGCAAAACAAAAAGAGTCGGTATGTACCATTGCAACTGCTTTTCTGATGGGAAAATATTGGCACATTTTAATTCTTTTATCAACATGGGCCTCTCATTAACAATGTGGGACCCTTATTCAAAAATGGCTTAAATCTTAGGTCATTTTCAAAGCATAGTGACAATATGCAATCAAGTGAATGGCCCCTGAAATGGGAGTCGAATGTTATTACTTTTGTAACATTAGCGCTGATAACCAGATAATGTGATGACCACATTGCCGTGCCACTGTCATACCTGCTTTTTGGCCTCTGAATCCGACCTGAGCTTGTCCAAGTCTGAGTAGACATCCAGAGCTTTCTCCATATCCACCACCTTCTCTTTGAGCACCACCAGTTCTTCATTCAGCTTCTCCTCAAACTGCTCCATTTTCTGTAGATCATGCTGGAGCTTTTCTCTCTCTGCATAATTATAAAATTAAACATGTTAGAGATGGGACCAGCCTGTGAATAAAAAATGTGAAATTTTTCACAAGTCGTATGATACAGTTTACTTATAAAACAAGGAGTCTTAAACAATGGTCATTAAAGTAATCTGAAATCAGGTTTAACATGAGCCAGTCCAATCCCTGACATGTTCATGTTTCCTGAGTTTGCATAAATGTACCTGTCTTTGAGATACGAAGAAGGAAGACAAATATCTTAAGTACTTAGTAAATGCAGGAAAATAAGTGCATTTCAGCCCTAAAATAATTTGCTAATCATGAATGCTTGAACCAGTTGTATTCCTGTCACTCTGCAGCCACAAGACAAATCATTTCACACAGTCTCTCCTAATGTGACTGCAGCAAAGAAAAGTACCCCTGATTCTTAACAAAACACATTGAAGGAAATTATGACAGCGAATGATACCCAAAATGGGCGGGGACACAAACACTGTGCGTGTATTTTATATATTATCTAATATCCTACAAACAAAAGAAAATTTTAGGGAACTACTTGTCTGCAGAAAGCGAAAGATTCCATGTACAAAGTTGTACATTATCTAGCTGTGGCAAACTGAAACAGGACAAAGCTTAAAACAAAGGCTTGTTAATATTATGATGCCAAGCAGTCAGAGGCTGTCACATATGATAAAAATTCAGTAGAGCTGAACTATTAACCCTTGACAGATTAACTTCTCACCAGCAGCCAGTCCAATGGTTGTTCTCTCCGATTTCTGTCGTTCATCTTCTTTGAACTGAAGATCTGCCTTCATAGACATCAGCTCTTTTGGTGTGGGAAGATGTGTGAAACGTCCCATGTTCTGAGTGAGTAAAATTTGTAAATCAAAGTCTACAAATATCAGCTACAGATGTTATTCTAATGCTCATACTGCCAAAGCAGATCAAAATGGTACATTCTCAAAATATTAACAGTTGAACAGCAAGTAAAATACAATGCTTATTAACACCAGTGATTTCGCTTAGCTTACAGCTCTTTTCTTATGATGGTTCACACAAACAGATTATTGTGCTAATAACTACATCACTGTTTAATGACTAAAGAGTCCCTAGAAACGATCCGTTGATAATGGGACTACCCTGCAATCCATGAGAGTGGATGCTTATGCCCATATAGTTATCAGACCTCAACTATCAAAATATAGGATACTGAAGACAAGATTGTCATAGAGAGTTATTCATCAGTCAAACAAAGCACCTGATGAACCAAAATTTCACAAAAACTTGCTTTGCTGGTAAAAAAAATTAAACCAATACAAAACATTTAGCTTTGCTAATGGTTTAAACTTCTCAACTATTTTTTTTTTAGAAAGAGGAAAATTCCTTAAAGCAGGGCCACCTGAAAAAAGTTTTCCTCATAACCTACCCTGCTTATGTTTTCCAGTATAGAGACAATTCCTTCCTCCATCTGTGCAATCTTCCTCTGCAGATAAAATGTTTGTGAAATAAAATTCGCAATGTGAGTAACATAAGATGAGATAAGACATACTTACTTAATCCTTTACAGAAAATTTGGCTTGGACAAATAAATGTTACACATAATACTGTACATACAATCAATGTAAAGATTAAATTTAAACATACTTATCCATGTACTTACAAAGCTAAAAGGATGCTCCAATTAGACTGTATAAAAACAAAATTTAGATGGGTTCATCTATGTAAGTGCTTGACAGGATGTTAAAATTAAATTGTACAAAGAAAACATTTAGAGGTGCTTATCCATGAACATACAAATTTGAGAGGATGCTCCAATAATATTATCCTAATAAAGTGAACAAGGACAAAAGGTTTTCTGGAAGCAGGAGATAAATTCTGGCAGCAGGGGTTGAATTCTGAAAGCAGATGAACTCTTATTTCATGTGGTTATGCAAATACCTCATCACAAAATGAAACCCCTGGAAAGAAGAGTTAGCATACTACTTAATGAACTGTTCTCAATATACAAACTTACATTAATTTCAGTGGAACCAGAAATGGCCTTTGAATGATGAAACCTAACACATCCTTCATGCTGAGAGTCATGACAGCTATGCCTACAAGTTGCTTCATCTCATGTTCATAGGCAATAAAGATTTTTTTACTGTCACTAAGTTTCATTACTAAACTAAAAATGCTGTTTACTCTGTGAAGGATAAGTTTATTAGAACTTACGATTTCCTCTGCTTTGTTCTCCTCAAACGTGTTTAAGAACTCTGTAATATAGAAAAAAGATAAATAAATGCTGAGAACATTGCAGGGCACAAAACCAAGAGGTGTCAAAGACAACAAATCAATTCATAATGCTGAATTCGCTCTTTTCCCTTATCTTTTGGCATGCTTTAAATTATCAGATAATGGAGCTATTTGAAAGTAACAAATTTAACATTGTAATTAAAAACATCTCACTACTTTAGTCTTTCTTACAAGCAGAAGCATGGACTTCAAAAGTGTGATAAATCAGAATATAAGGTAATTCTAAAAACCAGCTATGAGTGAAAAACTAGAGATGCAAGTCAGAGCTTACGTAAACTGATTATGTACCAAATATTTGTCTGGAAAAATCTTGTTGCAGAACAACATTTCTTCTCTTTCCTGCTTACATGCGTAAACATGCTTAATCTCATTGAAGATAAACTGATGACTTATTATATCGGCCAACCTAAACAGAAAAACTTACCATCCATGCTTTCCTCTCTCTTCTTCAGTTCTTTATATTTTTGATTTCTCTCACCTGGAAATATACAGTCAGTGATTCTTGTTACTGCTCACTGCTGTGTTAATATTTTAAACAATTCTGTAGCTTTCTTGTTTTGCATCTTATTACTAAGACAGAAGATGTGGTAAAATGTAACATGACTTCGCCACAGTGTAATAGTAAGCATACATAAGATGTGCATGCTTAGTTGTGTAAGTGCTTGCCTAAAATTATTATTATGAGCACAGTTCTGAATATAGTGCTGTCTTAGTGGCGGCCACACTGCACAATTCTTATCTTAAGATGGATGCATACTAAACAACTCTCAGTCAGATCTTCCCATATATATAAGGTAGAGCTTGACTCCAATGATGTAACAAGGTAGGCATATTCTGTGCAACTGTAGGAAACAGTTGCAATTATCCTTTCAAATACATGATCCACTGCATCTAGCTAAACTAACCCTGGTTTTCTTCGATATCCAAGTCCAGCTGTTGAATATCCTCATGCATCTGATCAATCTTCTCCTGGATCTCTCGAGTCCTATTAGAAAGAGATATTGTGAACAAAACTGCTATCAAATGTAATACATTCGCTGTGTTTAAGTACTGTCTTATCAGCCCTGAGAATTTTTGTCTAAGGTAATTTTCTATTACCATTCTATTTGATAATGATTATCAGACAGAACGATAATGGAAAATATAGATAGTTTACAGCAGTTCCTGTAAACTTATGTATCTTCAACTGATTTTTAGTCACAAAAAGCAGGGCTGCAAATAAGAATAATCTTCCAACTGTGGATCAAACAGCAAAGTCAACACATACTAGTACAAAATATTTGCTGCAGAAAACATAGAGATGTGCCCTTGTGCCAGGATCTCAAGAAATGTTGAGTCTGACCTTTACAACTGTGATTAGCTTAACAACGAGAATAGTAAAACGTAACTTTCTGATAAATAATCACTTGAAATTATATACACAGACTGATCTGCACTGTAGGATCAACCTTGTCAACAGTTCAGGCCTCTGAGTATATGTTTTCAAAGCAGGGGGATTGATATGAATGAGAAAATTCTGACAAAGATCTGTTTATAGGGTACAGTCCAACACTGTAAGTATGGAAGGATAAGTTTAAAAGAATAAACTTACTGTCTTTCCATGCTAGCAATTTCCTGGTTGTCTTCCTTGACTTGCTTCAAGAGTTGCTCTCTTTCCTCGGCAGGTGATCCCCTGCTCTTTGCCTCTGCTAGCAAACCATCCCTTTTGACCTCAAGCTCATGAATTTGGTCATAGAGACGCACTGAGGAAATAAATAACAATGGCTGAACCAATTTCATTTTGCACAATAAGGTTCCAAACTTCCAAAACTTCAATTCTTTGCTTAAAGTAAAGTGACAAGGAACTCAAACCACATTATTTATCATTTAAGATAAATTTCAGTTCCAAGTTAGAACATCTTCCAAGGCAATGAGATCTGAAGTCAGTAAAAATCTTTATCTTCAATATACTTATATTTTCTCCCTTCGTCTTACTGACAAAATAATGACAAATGGGCTTCCAAAGCTCATTTTCGCTCTTTCTTGTAGAAAACATGCCAATGTCTTCATTGATTTACTGTTGCTCTTTCAGTGTAACTGCCATAACCAAATTCTTCCCAGATCTATGAACTAAACGCATCATAAAAGAACAGCCCCTTGCATACTCACCAGCTTCTTGCTTCACTTGTGACAAAGACAGCTCCTGAAAAAAAGTATGTTGATAAACATTTTTATCCCCATGAATTGTCATGCCACTTAAAGCTACATATAGTAAGAATAAACAGACCACCACTCAGTGCTTATTTTCTCTCCTCCCTTTTCACCCAGACACACAATTCTATATTATTATGCACATTTAGTTCAGCTGGTAAAGTCTGGTACTTTTATATATATATGCACAAATAACCAAATTTGATGAACAACATTAGTCTTTGTATATTCCATAGTATCTTTAGAACCTGAGAAATGTATGGAGAGATAATTTTAAATCACTGAAGTGAAAGATGTACAACTGAAATACAAAGTGTACAGTTATACTAACCTCTTGCAGATTTTCAATCTTTGAGTTGAGCATGTCTAGTTCTTGTTGTCCATTTTCCAGCTGCTTCAGAAGGTGTTCATTGAGGTCTTTGAGCTGCATGTAACGCTGCCTGAGATTTGGTTCCTGAAGGAAAATTTGGAACAGGGTAAGTCTCAGGTCAATACTGACAGCACAGTGCGATTGTGGTATTTTTTTTTCATGTGCTCATCATATTCTTTTCCTGCTTTACTTTGCAAATATTGCCTTTATATGCAACTATATTGTTACCCATCTTACAAAGGGGCAATTGCAACGTTTGCTAGTTTGTTGCATGAGAATTGGCAACTTTATATGATTTGCTAAAAATCCTGAACTGAGCTTTCCTTATTATTCCTTGAATGTGACATATAAAGAGCAATACCATTCTATGCACCTTTAGAACTACATTAACTGCCTAGCTGATGAACTCTCACATTCATTTACAGTTCATTTACAGTAAGTGACCGCAACATAATCCTGTGCAGAAAATAGAATGAGGAATTTCTTTACATGATGAAATGTAGCTTACCATATCATTTACAAGGTTGTCAGCCATTCTTTTCTCTTGGTCTAATTCTGTCTGCAACATCTGAATTTGGTCCTCACGTCTGAAAAGTGATAATTACTTGTGAACAGATATTATCAGTGAAATTCAGAATTATCAGTTCTCTACTGTTATGAATTTGGAACACTTGGAACACAACAAAATAATTCATTCTAAATGCAACTGACTGTAGAGGGGATCTTTCCAACAACATCAACATCTTTCCAACAACATCAACAACAAAATGATTCAGACTGTGATCTCAGATCAGTTTTAAAGACAACCCAATGACCTGTGCATCTGTAGACTGGGCTCCCCACATGGAAGTTGACCTCTTCCAAACATCTAAATCTCAAAAAAAAAAAAAAGTCACTTGCAACTTACATTTTAGATCCACAACAAAAACCAATCATTTGTACTTACTGCTTCTTGTGTTCAAATGTATCCTCCATCCTCTTTGCATTTCTATCATTTTCTCCTTTCAGCTGCATGCAAAAAGAAATATGTATAATATACTGCGGTGTCTCTTCCTGTTATTTACAATTGTTACAAGTTTCATGACCTACTAAATTTTCATAGTGACTTGCCAACATACTTGATTTGAGGCTTCAAAGAAGTAACCAATGACAAATTAATATCCAAGTTAACAAACTAACATATATGCAAAGCATGTAAAATTCTCAAAATATTAAAGCAATCTTTCATGTGTAAGCTTATGTCATTTAAATTTTTACAAATCATTATGTTCATTTCAATTTTATCTGATCTTTTGATGTCCAGTCCAGTGATGGACCTCATGGAATATATCCAGCAGTTTTTACTTCAATCAAAGAAGATTAAAACAATAATTTATTGCCATGCATACCAAATTTTTCATTTTATCTTATCACTAATTTACTTACATTTTCACAGTCAAACTCCACATCTTGAATATCTTCATCAGTGGTCAGTTTGTCAACAAGCTGTAAGACACAAAGAAAACACAGTCAAACTGATGTTAAGATACCTCTCTAATTCTTAATTTTTTTCTATAATTATACTGATCCACTGGGTTAACGCTAATGCCACAACAAATAGCACACAGGAATCAACATTTGCAACAAAAGGGAAAAAAAGGCTCTTGCAATTCACAATGTTTGAAGTCACACCATACACCAGAAATCTGTTCTCCCTCAAACTGCATGCAGCTTCCTGATGACTTAACAAAACAACAACATCCCACTTTAAAGAAGAGATATGAAACTTACAGTGTTGTAGTCTCCCAGTTCTCCTTGCAAATCTCGTATCTCAGAAGCAAGGGCTTCAGCTCTGAAACAAACATTCAAACAGAAATAAGAATTAGCATGTCCAAATAATGGATATGTCTTTTCTACCTTCTGCCTGTGTACAACATTTACCAGCTACACTGAAGGAGGAGTAAGTGTAAACACTTTTTTTGCTGAACAGGCTATTCTATCACAAAATTCCAGCTATCCTGTTAAATAAAACCATTTTCAATTTGATGTTTTAGGAACCTCTGCTTACGTAATTAGAAATGCTGAAAACAAAAGCAGTGTATATCAATGTAGTATGAAAGTGTAGCTTTTTATGATCTTGCTTTAAGGACTAATCAAAATGCACAAAAAGAAACAAACAAAGAAACAAACAAATAAAGAAACAAACAAACAAATAAACACACACAAAAATGCAATAAATTGTTCAAAGACATTGAAGTACAACAACACTGGACATGCAAAGAATCAGAATTACATATATAGTTTACTAGTCCAAGATGATGTCAAATACTACATAATCCATGCATGTGATACCTACCTTTTTTCATAAGATAAGAAGCTGGAGTTTTCATCACTGGCATTTTCTATATCCTTGTTGAGCTTGGTATTTTCTGCATGAAGCTCATTAATTTTGCTCCTGAAATAAGAAAACACAGTATCTTGCTGAACACCTAATAGCTGAGCAATAACAGTTGAATGGGAATTTATTTAATGTTTGCCCTATAGGTGTGTTCAAGCCTGAGGGCATCCTGCATGGGAGAAAAAATATCCCTATCTGAAACAGATTGCTAAAGACCAGGGGCGTAGCGTGGGGGCCGAAACTAGGTAGGCAAATCTGCACATTGGCTGCGCAAATTATCACATTGTTGCCTTTTGGTCACCCTACATTTTATTAGGTAAAAGTGCGGTAAACAAACGAGGTATTTTGCTATAAATATTTGCTTCACTATCTATGCCAAGAGTGCATGATAACATCAGTAAAGTATCGTGACAACAGTCACAACAAAAACAACATCAACTAACTCAACAATAACAGCACTGTAATAACTGTACTCACTTAATGTTTACTCTTTGACACGTCTTTCATGTGGGCAAAATTATTATGGCGGTGTCGTTGAAGGAATAGTTTTAATGATCAGCTTTACTTCCATGGATAGGAATATCATATTTGATGTTCGTGTCTGGTTCATAGTCATAGTTGAACGTGACTAGTCTATTTTACTTTTCTTCATGAGAATCTAAAAGAGAGCTTGCAGGCAACATTGGCTGCTTTCAAAACAACAGCCACTTTTGTTACAGGGTTCATTGAATTCATCTTGCCAAAACACACGGTCTAAAATTATCTAGGGTCTAGCCTCAGACCAAGATCTAGTCTAGACCTATGTTAGACGTACCGACCAGGGTTGTCAGATTTTTTTTTTCCGAGCTGAAGCCAAATCGCATGCGAAAAAATGCCGGAAAAGAGCCAAACGACCTCCGAAATGGGTCTATTGGAGTCAGGATTTGACTAAATTTTCTACAAACTGTTCGTTTACTGAATATACGTGGATATTATAGTTATCATTAATCTTTCTACATACACCAGAGTGACTAAGAACTGAGTGTTAAAGGACACAGGGTTCATTTTTTTAAACCTGTGTTCATCGGACAACTATGACAGAAGCCTGATCATATGAAATACCATTTTGAGAAGAAGTAGATGCATTTTTTAAAAATTTGTTAATATTAACCTGAATTATGTTGGAGCCAACAATAACGAAAGAGCAAATTAGTCATTTGAGAACCAAGAGCTTTTTTAAAGACAAATATCTGGTATTTGGCTCCAAAAGAGCTAGGTCTGGCAAACGTGGCACGGAGATAATGCATGTCTTAGCTAACACGCACGACCTCATTCCACTTTGGCCAATGGGAAAAGAGAGAGCCATCTGACCTCGTTTAGCTTCCGTAGGCATTTTGATTTTTGCCTACAGGCATGGACATTTTAACACTATCCGGGATTGTCTTTGGGGCTCAGTCTGGGTTCGAGTGATGATTTTTTGCGTACAATCCAGTACAAGAGACGCTGCCAGCGAGGTAACTTGTGTAGTCAAATTTCCAAAGTGACTACTTGGCTAGCCAAGCTGGGCTGCGTTTGGGGCTCAGTCAGGGTGCTATTGTCGTTCTTTTGATATAGTACTAGTAAGGTAGAAGAGGTGCGGCCCTAGGAGTTGCCTATTATAGTCAAAAATGTGAGATGACTTGCACAGCGCTTTTCATGTTTTTGGTCAGTCTACTAAGCTGCGAATTCATAAAGGCTGATGAGAGCTGACATTTCTTATTTCAATTATTTTCTGCGTTTTTTCCCTCTTTAACATCTTATGAGGCCTTCCTTTTTCAAGTGGTAGTCAGTGACTATTTGACTACCATTACGCTACGCCCCTGCTAAAGACTCAGTATTCAACAGCTCACATCTGTATACCACCATTCTAGGATCACTTGCACACACAAAGTGACTGCTAATCATTTAGATGGCATGCACATTTACCAATCCAAAAGTGCTGTCAAAGATGAATTTATATTTTGAAAGACATGCACAGCTACAATAAAAGGGAAAGTTTTACGTTACATCACGCATTTGTTTTTTTTCATTTACAGATCTTGACAACATAAATGGTAGGGTTAAATATTAAGGACCTTTACCAGCAAATTGCACATATATCACTGCTTTGAGTAAAAGCTTGGAGAATGGACAGGAAAATTTTATTTGGCTGAGCAAACTATAAACTGACACCAAAATCTGTACTGCCTAATTGCATCTTTTAACTACTTTCTCTTGGATCTGTATTTTCTCCTGGCTCTGTGGTCATTTGGAAAATTCATAAACTTTATCTGGGGTAAACATTTTGAAGAAAGACATGCTGTAGGGCAAAACTATATCAGTCAAGTAAATCTTACCATCTAACTCAAATATCAATTGTTATTTTACTTTCAGCATGAAATCTCATACCTCACCAAGCCCAGGTAATAACTCTTGTCTTGAACTTGACGACCTCCTAAATGTAAAGATAAGAAATAAGGCACAAATAAATGTGGGCCAATAAATCAATGCAACTGATCCATTCACCCGTGCATCCCACATCTCTATACTAAATAAAAATTAAGTCTATTAGTCTTGTGGCTTTCATAAACATTGAGCCCAAAATGGAATGCTATGTATATAGTTTCCAGCCTCTGTAGACTTTAAAAAAAAAGAACAGGAGAACATAACATACCCAGCAAAAGTGTCAGTATTCCTAACATGACAACCCAAGCAATGACGTAAAAGAACCTGGCTCAAATCATCACAAATATTAGCATACCTTTCACTTATAAGAAGAAATTTTCACTGCAAAGATAAATCATATCACACTCACCTCGAGCTGCAGTCTTCATGCCTCCCAAACCCTGCTGAGTTGTTGGTCTGTCCACCACTGTCACTTGGGCATTTAAGGCTATGAATATAAATTAAAGGAAAGATGAGTCAATGAGGAGCCAGACAGACTGACTGACTCTCACTTTCTTTCTTTCTTTATTTCTTTCTCTCTCTCTCTTTCTCTCACTCTCTCTCACATCTCATCTTTCCAACCCTCTTCCTCTTGACTTTTGTCTCCTGCCTTACTGTTCCTTTCCTCTCCATTCTCCTCAACTTCAGTTATAGCTTCAGCAAATACTTCACATACCTACTCCACCAGCAACCTGTCCTCCTCTACTGCCAGGTCGAGCAGTACCTGGATTCTGATAAAGAGAAAAAACAAGAAAGCACTTACAAACAACTTCATTTATAAACCTAATCAAGCTATACCTCACAAAAATATAGAGAGTTTTAACAATATATTTCTATCACTAAACCTGCTTTTCATTCATGTAATGAAATCTAAGAAGGAATATGTAATGTCTATTTGTGCAAACATGAGTTTTTAAATATTGTATTTTAACAATGTATTTAAATGATATTGAAAATTATGCACATGGTCACAATCCACGAAATGATTGGAAGGAATAAACAACAAAAAATTTACCATTGCTGTGGTGAGGCGAGTGGCTGTCCCTGGCTGACGACCCATTGCTGAAAAAGACAGTGAGAGGGCTTACAATTCTGCAACCCAATTACTTTAAAAAGACATCGGCTCATTTCTTTCCATCCAAGAAAAAAATCTTATGCTGAAAGTAATAATGATCTTTTGTGTCACTGTCATAAAGACATTTCCTGATGGAAGAACAGATTACAAAGCATTTTCAACATTTTCATATGATTTCCTTAAATATGCTGATAAACTGGATGCTTTAATTTGCACTCCTCACCTGTGCCAATGGGTCTGCCAGTTATTGGCCGATTTGAACTTGTTGGCGGCCTTTGGCTCCTGAAAAATATAATGTCGAAAATTGCATAAAATTGCAGTGCTGTGCAGATTTGTGAATAAAACATAAAGTCAACATATCCTATCCAAATACTTTCAATAATTACAGAAATGCTTGATAAAGTATGCAGTCTGACATCCTACCACTTCAGTTCAGGTGTCCTTGGTACAATCCTGGAACAGCACCGCTGGTAGGTCAGGCGCTAGACGAAACGAATGGCCAGAGTCATTCAGTTAGTCTAATGCCTGGCCTACCAGCGGTGTTGTTCCAGGATTGTACCGTGTCCTTATCATGTTGTTACGCCTTATAATCACTGTATGTATGCACCACAAGCCTTTGACATGTCAAGCCAAGGAGGAGCTATGATTGCCACTGACTGTGCATGTGTTTTAAATAAAAGCTGCCACATCAAAGCAAGTCTTTTACGCCAGTGAATTGCTCTTTATCTAAATCTATTGTGGAGTACAACCATGTCGGTCGTCAATGTCTAGGCCACAGCACTGTAGGTTTACCACTCTTTAAAACTAAGAGCAATACTAAAGATAGTGCCTTGCACTGCCAGAGCAGTGAAAGTTCTGATCCCTCCATCTGTCATCTGAGGAGACAATTACTCACATTTTACAGGTTAGGTATCATGAACTGAGGTCCTGAATACAAAATCTTCTGGTTGCCGATGTCAACAATGATAGTTCTGGAATTCAGGAAGTACAGTTGCATTATGGGAAGAATTGCTGTTGTTCAGTGTTTTTAATAGTGAAGAGTTACAGAGATAATAGTGCTACAAGTGTTTCGCAGTTTTCGCCGTTTTGGTACTGTAAGAAATAATTAACTTTAATGTCGTCTCACTTTGCAACTTGGGTGCGGTCAAGGTAATTTTACTGAATAATATGGCAAGCATCATTCTGGATGTTGATGGGGCAGTGATGATGGTGATGATGGTGGTGCTCGTGGCACCTTCTTCTGAAGCTGCTGGTGGTGATGATGATGTCGCTGATGCTGAAGACAGGTCATAAATAATGTTGTTAGTTGTGCCGGTGATTTCTCTGACTACAGTGGTGAAAATTGTCTCTGAAAATGCTACATATATACTTCCGGATGTCTAGGTGTTGTCGGTAGTACTATAGGTGTTGTCGGCCGTGCTATAATAATTCTTGCTTAGGGTCTTAAGGGTTGGGTACAGCCATTCGTCCATCTATCTTTCCTTCGTTCATTATTAGTGACAATGGATGGATGGATGGATGGATGGATGGATGGAAGGATGGATGGATGGATGGATGGATGGATGGATGGATGGATGGATGGATGGATGGATGGATGGATGGATGGATGGATGGATGGATGAAACCACATCAGCTGCAGTTTAGTTTAGTGCTTATGAAGAAGGTTTGCGTAGGTCTGTGCTCCAGTTTAAAAGGGGACCAAAATGATCTCAACCCTTCTGCCAGTTCAAAGAAAAAAAAAGCAAAAGTTCATACTAACTCGTCTGGCTTTCCTTGCCACTACCTCTATAAAACTGCCTCCATTGTGATTAACAGCACCCATCACAACAAACATAAAAAATGTGTTTAAATGAAGTTACTTGACTTTTAAATTTGGTCATGGAAGAAAACTATTGGATCTCATTTCCTTCTCCCAAACTCATCCGAAGCCTGGCATCCAGATAAACCCATACTTCACTTTCCCTCTCTTCCACTCTCCCTTTTCTCTTTACTACATTTCTTTCCCCCCTCCCCCCAAACAAAACCTGTTACCATGACAACAAAACTTGTAACAACCAGCATCATTTATTACAAACCCCAACACACTTTCTTTACACAGTTAACTCCGCTTATTCACAACTCAACAAGAGAGCATGGAAAATGGTTCAGAAATTAGATGTGCCGAGGCTGAGTTTATTATTAGTGACTACGTTTCATCTGGACTATTGTTTGTTCCTGAAAATTGTTGCAATAAGGCCATAAAGGGCGATAAAGCGGCCTTGCTATTTAGCAGTGTCAATTGTATATCAGTCATCACCCTCGATAGGAATTACTTGTCTCCAATCCATTCCCTGCTCAGTTCACCGCTGTTTCACCACCCGCGCTAACAACGCTACTGCCCGTTACCACCGACACAACTGTTATTTCCGTAACCCCTACGGAGACGTTAATTTCAATTTCGTCATAATTTCTTTTCCATCTTGACTTCAAGGGTTTGCACCATATGGGCAAGGACACCCGTGGGCTGTCACGTGGACCATGGTCTGCCATCAATCTCCTGCGTGCTTTATCGGACGGTGGCCTCCCTTCTGCAGGAAATGCAAGTCGTCTGCAGAGCAGCAACAACTCTTGAAGACAGTTGGTGACAGCTAGATTTGGAAAATCTTCGAGAGAAGAGTAAACAATAGGCCCGGGTCTGGCGATCGATCAACATCAGTCATCAATAAGGCTGCACAAACCGCCATCTTGAGACCCTTTGGGCTAAATAGCCAGGGGCGATAACTCCGGAAGGTTTGGGGGATGAGTTCTCGGGACAGGCATGAAGGGATGAGGAACAAGAAAAGACTGCTGTCCGCTATTTTTATGTTTACAGTCAAGAATGTTTTATTCTTACCTGCCTCTTTCCCCTCAATCTTTCGTAAAAGTACGATACGTTGGAACTCAGTTGTAAGAAGATGATAGGGGCTTTGGAAATTCTACCGTTTTTATCGAGCCCTGTTGTTCTCGATCAGAGATATTAATCTGTCCCGCCAGAAAACTGCGGTCGCAAATCACCACAAATTTCCGCATTTTTGAGGCTTTGCTGCACTTTTGCGAAGTTTCGCAAATTTAGGCATATTCCACAAATTTGGTGCACGTTTTGCTAATTTTGGCAGAAAAAAAAGGCCTTTTTTTTTCATGTGACGGTTGCAATATTGCGTCATGGGCACACAGAAAATGTGTTCCATTTCTACAACTTCGCATTGCAACCATAATAAACAACGTGACGTGCTAATAAATGTAACCAAGTTACAATGCTATTTTTGCACAATTTCGAAATTTTGGCGCGCATTTTACTACTTTTTGCATGCAAATATTAGGGGTTTGAAATGCAATTTTCCACAAGAACAGATTTATAGACTAAAGAAGTAATCTTTGGCCGTATGCATAATCTTTACATTATTTAACGCAACGCCGTAACCACGGAAAAACGTCCAAAACATTAGTAGTATTCACTGTAGTTAATCCAAACATTAATAAATTAATGCAAGGATTATGCATGCGGTCACTGACCTGTATATTCATGCTTCATGACACATGTAGACTATGCGTTATAAATGCCATATGCTACCATTGTCGATTGCTAATGCAATGCGTCACAGCTCCTGTTATCAGTCTGTAAACATTTATCGAGATTCACTATATAACGATTGTTATTTCACATTATTCATGCAAAAAGTCGAATGTGGATGAAGAATAAATTACGCTGTAACAACCGGATTTTTGTTCTTTCGCTCTCGTTATAAAGAGGCTGTTTTATTAACAGCAAAGAGGAGGGGGAAACAAGGATTGAAAGTATGCCTGATACATTGTGAATCTCGTCGCAAGTCTAGCAGAATTCCGCGGTAATTAAAATGAGACCACAATAATGTTATTTTGTTTGAGACATGATCTGCATGCCTGGTCATCTGATACAGCTGATGTTGTAGGTTGATCAGTTAGCTGTTATGTCGACGTATTTGATCAAATTAATTCTTAGTTTGAAAAAAACAAATGACATTTCCAGAGCTGCTTTATGTAGAGGTGCTAAGGATTTATGATATGATGACGTAATGATGATGCTGATGACGACGACGACGCCGATTTAGCTTTGTTGTTAATGTTGGTTGCTGATATAAAAAAAACAAAAAAAACTGGGGCCATGTTTGTGCAGGTGGTAATGACAATGTGATGACGACGCCAACGTGAATATTTTTATATCCACAAACCTTTTTGCGGACTCGAGCAGCAGGAGTTTAATCAGATTTGTAAGTTTTGTTGTTGTTGTTTTTTTAATCAGTAGTCTCGCTCTTGTGTAGCTCATGTCACTTTAACTTCAGCATGTATTTTATCGTGTTGAAAATGTTTTTACCATTTCTATTAAAATTCTCCAGTGATGATATATTTGAGCAGCCTTATTTTCGACTTTTATCACATGATGATGGTGATGATGATGATGATGATGATTTAGAATCATAGTATGCCGGAAGAAAGCCTTTTCAGGTCGAACATTTGCAGTATTAAATCTGTTTTGTAATATTTATATGCGAAAACAAATTTTTCATCTGTTCTAAGGTTTTTAGTTTTAAAATTCTTAGATGATGATGATGATGATGATGATGATGATGATGATGATGATGATGATTGTTCACTAACTGGACAGTTGGTTGTGATAAGAGGTTAGCAGGGGTAGGCTAGGTGGTGATAACGATCGACGTCATCGTGGTGGAGGAGGTGAACGTGAAAATGTTGGTAGTAATGTTTGTGCGGAGTGAACGACAGGCAGGTGGGTGCGTATAAAACAAAGGAAGATGTTTATCAGTGTACATTAAGGATGCATGCGCACCAGGTGTGTCTTTGTGAGACTCATATTGTGCGTGTGCAATTTTTAGTATGCACGTGTTTGAACTATCTTTAACTTCATCCGGAAGACCAGAAATCAGATAATATCTAACGCCATTTTTCTTCTTGGTCGTGATGGTGGCAAATTAATTGACAGTGGTCATGGTGGAGATAATGTAGTTAGTTGTTGTCGTCGTCGTCGTCATTGTTGTTGTTGTTGTTGCTGTTGTTGTTGTTGTTGTTGTTGTTGTTGTTGTTGTTGTTGCTGTGCTATTGTTCTTGTTGATGATGCTGATGGTGATGATGACGATGGTGATGACGACGACGATAAAGATGATGATGATGATGATGATAACGGTGCTGATGGTGGTCATGGTGATAAAGATGGTAATGGCAACAATAGACACTGACGTCGCGACAAATGATGTTGGTTAGGACGCGCCTGAAGTTGATGTGATAAAGTAGTAGTGGTGGCAATGTCTTGGCGATCGCGGTAGTAGTGTTGCTTGCGGAGGTGACGGTGAAAGAAGTAATGCATAAAGAGTGTAATGTTATAGTAGTAGTGGTAATGGTAGTAGTAGTAATGGTGGTAGTGGTGGTAGATGTTGTTGTTGTTGTTGTTGTTGTCCTGATATTTAGTAATGGCGATTAAGGACAAAAATAATTATGATACTACTTGCAAAGACGACGATGGAGGCTACTGCAGCAGTGATAATGATGTTGATTTGGAGGTGATGGTGGTAGTGGTGGTAGTGATAGCTGTTATAATGATTAGTAGCGGGACGAAAAACAAAGCAAAGAGGATGATACTGGATGCCAAGGCGACTATTAAGGTTACTGCAATGATGGTGGTGGTGGTGGCGGTAGTTTAGCTGTAATAGTAGTTATTGAAATTGTAGTATTGTTCTGTTAGTGTTAGTAGTAGTGGTGATAGAGAACAAAGCAAAGATGATGACAGTGGTTGTGAAGGCGACGATAGAAGCTGCGGTTATATTGCTATTGGTGATGATGATGATGATGATGACAGGGTGAAATCGGCGCTGGTAGTGATGGTTGTGATGGTAGCAATGGTAGCGGTGGCGATGTTTCAATATTGACACTTGCAGCAGAGATTTTTGTTTGTGGGACCATGGTTTCTTTCACCACCCTTTATAGCAGCATTCGCCCCTGCATCCACACATCAAACACGATTTATCAACGTTTGTCGTCAGTCCACATTGCACGATCGATGACAAGGTTAACTAGACCGAAGGGGAAATAAATGCGTCTTGCCAGATCTTTTGTGGCCGGAAAATAACAGTTGGTTGTGTTCTCCTGTCATAGCTTTGTTTGCTCAGCAAGGGTTGCCGACTGATACTGATAGAAACAGACCAATTTTATTTACTCACTGTGCTTGGGTGACTTTATGGAAATCTGTACTATGATTGTCTAACAACTGTTTGTAACTATATTTACGTCTTTGGTGAGCTCATACGCCGTAGAGGAATAAGCTTAGTAGCCTATATGCGTATTTTTTCTTCCGAAGAAATAAAAGGTCAGTGAAACATGTATCACAACTTTGTTTTCTGAAGATCTCAAGAAGTTATTGATCGAACTCGTTATTTTATCTGATGAGCGCACGTCGCATAGGTGGTTTAACCCTCTGCAGTATAATATTAATAATACAGCCTGCTCCATTAAACTGCAATCCAGATAATCGCAAATTTCGCCTGATCCCAACATTTTCCAACATATAACAAAATGCTATTTTTCAATATAAAAGTTGCTGGATAATCACAACTCATTTTAGTAGAAAATTTAGTCGTGCTGCCGAGGAGTTGCTACTAAGCGGAGTTGATTGTATTATTACCTCTAGCGAGGCTGGTAAGCTGAATCAGGGCGTTTATGTCAGACCTGATGTGAGCAGTTGGGAAGTATGTTAGGGTCACGGGTGAACACTAGGTTCGCACGTGGAAGTTAGGGACCGATTCAGGCAGTAGGTATTTAAGAATTAAATTGCTGTGAAGTTAGCGTCCCTGTAGTGTAGTGG
>JAWQUT010000452.1:384467-399570 GCA_033807755.1 Ellobium chinense
GAGAATTCACGTTTTGCTCGCCTATGAGAGTTTAGCTACTGTCCAAATTCTTTACGACTAGCTGTAACAATCAGTCTCAAGTTTGCACACCGCAAACTTAAAAGCGATTGATAGTCTAGTGACAGGAGAGAAATTTAATACGGACGAAGGGAAAGTGTAGGAGGTGAAATAGTTGCGGTTATCGTCGACACGTAACACAATGGAAAGATACTTGTAGCTTAAAATATTGTTAACCTCGAAAATAAGTAAGCTGAAGTCTCGGGAAAAGGAGCTGCTGAAGCATAGGGATAGGTTATCTCCTTTACGATACAAACCAAAGCTCAAACCTCCTCCATCATCCCTGTTTATAAGCAAAAAAAAAAAAGTCTGATAATATATACATGTATAGTCTATATCTGATGATATGATAACATAAAGCGCGTACACTCCTCCTTCAGAAGGCCTACTCACTACCGTGACGGGGTTTTTCGGCATCGGCGCCCTCAGACTCTTCATTGATGGTGCCCTCCTACGGCACACCTGCCCCTCACCACCAACAACAAAAATCCCATTTCCCCTCCCCGACAAAATCGACTGCGCCGCTGTTCAGGTGAACCGAAGAGAACAGGCACTGAGAACACACGACATACGACTGTCGCTGATAGCCTACACCACAAGTCGTTTGGAGTTTTGAATCCACAGTGACTCGATTAGCCTCCCCTTGTCTGTTGACGCAGGAAAGAGGAAGCGAATGAAAGTTTTGCTTTACTGGTTTTGCTTTCCATAGTTCACCGGGTGTTTTTCGCAGGAGGAAGTCTGATGCCCCTAGCACTGCTGTGCAAGGTAAAGAATCGTAACTTAAATTTGTGTTCCTTTTGTACATTTATAGCTGTTGTTGGTTAGTTAGTCGAGACTGTCGAACAATCCAGGTGAGATCTCCTACCTGTTCGTAGGAGATAGGGACTCAGGTGTGCTGTGTTTTGCTCTATTAGCTTATCGGGTGTACACTTCCACATTTGCTCCCTGACCTGAGATTTCAGGGGTTTAGTTACAACCAGGACAGTGATCTTGCTTGTGGACAGATACCTCATAATATTCGCTTGTGGAGGTGATCTTAAAGGGACATCGAGACCGACGGAAAGGACTGTACAGTGAAGAGTTCCATGTAGAGTCTAAGTAAGTCATAACAGTTAACAATGTTACGGGCTCACATTTAGCGGCATAAAAGGGTTGGGGACCCAGTCTCCTTGGGTACTATAGGGTTAGGGACCCCATCTCGATGGGCATTAGAGTTAAGGATCCCGTCTTGATGGACATTAGGGTTAGTGTTGAATACCGCCACCAACATCGTTGCTGCTAAAGGTACAATTTATCATGTTGTAAAGTTTACCATGTTACTATGTTGTTACAGTAAGATTTAGGGCCTAATCATCTCATTGGGGGCTCAACATTAGCTTCATGGAAGACCCCCCCTTGCCCCCCTCCCCCAACGTTCCCAGGAATTACTTGGTTGCAGTGCGTAAGAATGTTATAACTGTAGGCCCAGGGTGACTAAGCCGACTAAGGTTGAGTTTTGTGAAGAAAAGTAAATAACCTCATTATATATAGAGTGGTGACTTCAGCTGATAATATCATGGATAGGGTATGAAGTGTATATAATTTGATAATTAATAAGGGTTACTCATCGATGTGCTGTGCAATTTCACCTCCCACCGTGGACCCCCACTTTACAGGGTCTTGGTTTCTCTTGTCTATTCAGAAGGATCTTTATACTACTACCTGCTCAATTGCAGCTCCAAGGGAGCATGATAACAGTTGATTAAGAAATGGATGTAGTTACACAGCACTGTTTGTCATTGACTTACATGTTTTCGAAAACTATAAAGTGTTACTTTAGATCACAAAGTATGCTAAAATAAAATTGAATGCATCAGTGGAGCCAACAGTGCAGTGCCAAGTTGCAACTGTTCCGGAAAAGTCTCAGAGAAGATCCTTAGCTAACAGATGGAGCTTTCGGCCATCCCCTTGAGCTATGACCATGTTCTAAGCATACTGCAGGAGCTGCAGGTATTTTGAATGTGGAGGTTAGTGGTGATGGATGGAGATAGCATAGATCATGCAGAAACTTATCAAAGAGACATAAATGAAATCTGGTGTCAAACAAGTGGTGCTGTTACAAATGACAGTTGTCCTAAAATCATAGCCCGTGGAGGAGAAAAATGCACCATTCAGCATTTTGGTGTGCAATTTTGCATAGAAATTCAGTACACTCATAGTGATAAGTTGCACACCATCTAAAAGGAAAATAATAGCTAATGTGGAAAGCTTGCTTAAAAAATAAGTGTGGCAACTGACTATGCAAACTACAGTATACGCCATCACAATTTGATATATATGCAAATCATTGCTCATTACCTGCAAATTCAGCAACATGTGCTTTAACAGATGTCACACTTCAAACTGTGATTATATTATTTGTTGAGCCTTGCCACATAAATGTGTTGTATTTGAGAGTTTGTGAGTAATATACAGTACTTTTGTAGTAACTGCTAATATTGTAAAGGCTTTCTGGGCTTCTGCTCTTTGAAATAATCATTTTTTAATTTGTTTCTGGAAATATCCTTGCATTCTGGACAGTTTCATTGGTGCTCTAGACTATTCCTTATAATCCAGTGAAAAGTCGTTCTATTAATTGTCCCTATTGTTTTTGTTTTTTTTATTGTGGATCCCTCTTGTGCTTCTTGCAAATTTGCATTTTCTGTCTTCCCCTTTACATCCCTATCCATTCCCAACATTCACTTTAGCTTAGGGAGTGATTTATTGGCCTCTTCTTTTCTTCATCTTCCCTCAGTTTTTGCTGGTTCTTTCAACATTCTGCTTTGTCATTATATGGTCCCAGATACTTTGACATTGCCAGCCAGTTGATGTGTGAACTTTAATTAGAGGAGTAAGATGGGATAATTACATGTATTTGAAGTTCAAGTTCAAGTTCAAGTTTATTTAGGCCGAAGCCAGTCACATTACAATACATATCAACAGTTCAGAAAGCATGAAAAAGGAGAACTAAAAAACAACAACAATAAAAACAAAAACAAATAATAAAACAAAGAGACTGGGCTGGAATACTCCTTTAATACATTTAATGTGATATGAATGATGTTGCTTCTTTCAGGTATTTCTCTTACCTCCTCAGTTCCTTGTTCCTGTCCCTACTCTTTTTAGGATGACAGTGTGTTTTGAACATAATCTGAGATAATGAGAGAGATTACTGAATAGGTAATATTTCTTTATTCAGGATTTTAAACCAGGAAAATAAGACAATTTAAGTTAGATAAGGTGAGATAAGATACAGTTCATAACCATGAAACACATCAGTTCCGTTTACACTAAAATATACAGTTAATATGCAGTATGAAACGCTTAATTAGACTCCTTAATATATATCAATCGGTAAANATCCTTGCATTCTGGACAGTTTCATTGGTGCTCTAGACTATTCCTTATAATCCAGTGAAAATTCATTCTATTAATTGTCCCTATTGTTTTTGGTTTTTTTTATTGTGGATCCTTCTTGTGCTTCTTGCAAATTTGCATTTTCTGTCTTCCCCTTTACATCCCTATCCATTCCCACCATTCACTTTAGCTTAGGGAGTGATTTATTGGCGTCTTTTCTTCATCTTCCCTTAGTTTTTGCTGGTTCTTTCAACATTCTGCTTTGTCATTATATGGTCCCAGATACTTTGACATTGCCAGCCAGTTGATGTGTGAACTTTAATTAGAGGAGTAAGATGGGATAATTACATGTATTTGAAGTTCAAGTTCAAGTTCATTTAGGCCGAAGCCAGTCACATTACAATACATATCAATAGTTCAGAAAGCATGAAAAGGGAGAACTAAAAAACAACAACAATAAAAACAAAAACAAATAATAAAAAAAAAGACTGGGCTGGAATACTCCTTTAATACATTTAATGTGATATGAATGATGCTGCTTCTTTCAGGTATTTCTCTTACCTTCTCAGTTCCTTGTTCCTGTCCCTACTCTTTTTAGGATGACAGTGTGTTTTGAACATAATCTGAGATAATGGAAGAGATCACTGAATAGGTAATATTTCTTTATTCAGGATTTTAAACCAGGAAAATAAGACAATTTAAGTTAGATAAGGTGAGATAAGATACAGTTCATAACCATGAAACACATCAGTTCTGTTTACACTAAAATATACAGTTAATATGCAGTATGAAACGCTTAATTAGACTCCTTAATATATATCAATCGGTAAAATGATATGCCTTAGGTCTGTAATCAACAAAACTATATGTTTGAGTGAAGAGAAATAGATTATTTTTTTCAAGCTTAGTTCATGTCATCCTAAAATTTCAAAGACACTCTGCCTACGATGTAACAGGAGACAATAAGACCTTGAAATCTCTACAGGAGCGAAGAATTCATAACACTCGTGCATCAATGTCTTTTGTTCTTCTTAATGGTATATTCCACCTAAGACTAGGTCCATGTATTTGCTTAAAAAGAAGATAGGCAAGGAATGAACGGGGATTTTTGTAGCTAACACCAACATGAAGGTAACTTGTTTGTCTAGGGCTTAATTCAAGACACGCGCGCCGATGTCGTGGATTAGAACTTCTTAGAATCTGAAACCAGACAGGTAGTTTGAAGGCCTAACGCTTGAAGGGCGTGTTCTTTCTAGTGTAGAAGCTCATTCTTTATGTATTCACTTCAGCAAAGCTTCTGTCCGGAGACACATGTCCGGTGGGAGTGCAGAGGGTATAGTAAAAAATGGTTCACAAAATTATTATGAATGCCATGCAGGTTGGTTCTTGTGAAAGCTGTTGCTGCATATCTTTTCATTTGTCCTTAATTTCCGGCCTTGCTTCAGGGAATGTTGAGGAGGACCTGACGATATAGTATGTAGTGTGGGAAGTTAGCCTTGTTCTTTTATTTATTTATATTCAGAGGTGTCATGAAACCGTGCATTTTGGCTTCTACCTGTAGTTTGAGCTCGAAGTTATGAAGATAGCATAGGCCCGTAGACATAGACAGAGAGAATCAGAGAAATTGTAGACCCATGAAGTGTAGGCCATTTAGTATCTATAAGACATTATGCAGTTGGCCACTTCACCGATATTTCTAGATCCATCAATAATAGGCTAGCTTTTGTTTGAGCATGGAAGAGTCTTACATATTACTCAGTCACTTTTATTACCATATAGTAACATATTATAATATATGGTAGTTCTATAGAATTGCAGGACTTTTGAAGAAAGCAACAAAGCAAAGCAGCTCCAGCGTGACAAACTGAAATATCTGTTCCTCTAGACACGAAAAAATATCAACAGCAGAGTCAAGTACAATTGCTGATTGCCGGATGAAACGGGCTTAAAACAATCTAGGAACTGGCTAAATCATCTTGCATCTATCCCCCAGTAACGTCAAGAGTAGCTCGCTAGGGCACCGCAAAATGAGTTCCTGATGATAGTTCTCCAGTCTTCTGTAGTACTGGTACCACCTGGGACTTACGAGTAACGGCCTCTTGTCATACTATTCGTTTAATGCCGTCTGCCCACTTCATTGTCGTTTGTTTAAATATCAAAATTAAAGTAATATCAGCAGCAGGAACAACAACAACAACAACAACAACAACAACAACAACAACAACAACAACAAAGAGCAGCCAGTCATTGTTCTGCACATTTTAATGAGACCATTGTGAAATCGATCTGGACTGCTTGCGTCTTAACGACCCCTCTACTCTAATTATCCATAATGGCCCCGTGAAACTGGCAAGGGGGAAAATGGTGTAATCTCGATATTATGATCATTACAATATTCTCATAAATCTTTTATCCGACGAAAGAGAAAAAAACAGCATCCATGGGTGTGAGCCGGGAGGAAGTTGATTTGGGGGGGGNGGGGGGGGGGGGGGGGAGGGTAATGAAGGCCGTAACTGCTTCGTTATTCCCCTCTAGCTGTTTCGTTTTCCTCCCTCCCATCCCTTTCGGGCAAGTTTATGAGAGATGCTACATTTCCGTTACCACCAAGGCAGCATTTTACCTGAACTGTCTGGACAAGGTTGGACAAGGTTTGTTGGGAAAAGAGTCATTGTCCAAGACCTTAATGATGACACCATCTTGTGGGATTTCCTTTTCTTCTGCTTGCACTGCCCAAACTACGGGAGTGATAGCTTTACTATGACCTTGGATGATGGGAGGAGTAGGGATGGGAGAGGGCAAACGTGAATGGTGAGTCAGTGATTAGGGATTGGAAAGCCTTCTAGTCAGTATCGGTCGCGAGAGCATTGTTTGAAGAGTGACCCCTTGGAGCGTCTGCGACGTGATCCTGAATATGAACAACATCAGAGGTTGAGGCGCCATGGAGGCGGTCAATTTGTCTGACAAAGACGCCTTTGTCTTCTCTTCGTTACGATCGAAGCTTAATGAGAGCAGAAGTTTGCAGGCAGTTTGGAGATCAAGTTTGTTCAACAGCAGAATCTGCTCAGAGAATTTGTAAAAAAACCCATGAGCACGCGGCCGTTGTTACGTTGTTCTCGTTACGATCGAAGTAAAAGCGCCAGGTTCGAAAGACGACATGCAGAGGTTTGCCAGCATGTTACGATCGGGGCGCAAAGAGCCAAACGTTTGCAAGCAGCTTGAAGGTCATGTTTATTTAGCAGCAGAATCGGCTCACAAAATCTGCATGAAACTCTTGAGCACGCAGCCATTGCATTATACACGACTGTTACGATCGAAAAGTTGAAATTTCGAATGCGAAAAGAAAACATCAGAGGTTGGCCAGTGTTGACCCTTCAGCACGCGTATGCATGCAGTACTTGTCTGCAAAGATCGGAGCTGAAACTTCAGATACGAAAGACGACAGCAAAGATCGTCAGTGGCTAGCATCCAAACTCGCGGCAAGAGAGAACAAAATGAGATCATGGCTTGTAAACATGGTGTCAAAAGGCTGACCACGTTTCAAGTCCACTCCTATTGTCGAGCCTATTCAAACTGAAGTTTTCATTGGGGGTTTCTCGTTTCAGCCCCGGAAATTTTCAGGTTGTACAAACTTGGTGAGCGAGCGTGTGCCCAGCAGCTTTGTGTTTTTGTTTGCTGGGAAGGATGATCTCTCCATCGAATCCGTCTCTTCTGTCTCCACCCATCCGCCCTCTTCCCTGAACCTCCTTGTCTTTGCTATCTTCGAATCTGCCTTCAGGGGAGGGGGGGGGGGATTGAGGGAGAAAACCAAAGGAAGATTGCGTGGTGACTGAATGAGGAAAGAGTAGAGAGTTTTAGGAAAGGAGTCACCTTGCGATGTTGATTCTTCGTCAGGTCTCCAGATTCGGAAGATACGCGAAAGGGATGGGATAGACGGAAACTGAATGAAACTGGCTTGGAAAAGAAACTGGCATGTCTAGCCAAGGCTAGGCTTTTGTCAACACTGGCTGATCATCAATGAGACGAGCGAAGGATTTGAGTAGGAGTGAAGAGGACGAAGAACAACGGTATTGTTTTGTTTTGGCTTGCTATGGGTTGTTGGAGGGAAGTTGGAAATTGAGTTCCGCATGCGCCCTCGGGCATGGGCGGTTGTGTCTGGACAGCTTCTACAAATGAAGAAGTTATCTTGAGATGTGGACTTCATGCATAAGCAGTTACGCTTGGACAGTTTCTGCAAATGAAGAAGTTATCTCGAGATTTGGACTTCATGCTGATTTCTTGCTTTATCTAGATCATCAAAGATGATAACTAACATTCCATGTCCGTTAACTCATTCCCTTAACCAGTATGTGATAGTTGAACCTTCCAAATCCCCGGGGGTCTGCATTAGCAGTACTGTCTGGGCAGCTTGTACAAATGAAGAAATTTACTGGAGATTAGGACTTAATGCAGACCTCTTGCTTTACACAGATCATCATTTATGATAACCTTCATTCCAAGTCCATTAACTCATTTCCTTAACCAGCATTGAGTAGTTCCCATTTCTTACCCTCAGGCTCTGAATCTGCTCTCAGTAATGAATGGATACTTTGTACAAATCATCAGTCAAAGACAGTTCACCTATCTCATTTGAGTGAGTTTTTGAAGAGAGAGGACGAACCCGTATCACTTATAGACAACGCGAGAAAAGACATGTCAACCTCAGTCGTAACTGCTCTTTATTAACCAGTGACTTTGTAACTTACTTTATCTGTGACATATGAAGTATATATAGGTTATTGTAGGTTGTAGCAAGCACAAAAATATTCCAGACTGCAAACTGCCTGTCTTTGAGACAGGCAATTTGCCTATCACTGTGACTAAATGAATAAATTGTTAGGTTGTTAGTGTTAGGTTGTTTACTCAGATCATCAAAGATGATTGTATTCTGAGATCGTTGACTCATTTCCGCAATTAGCATGTCATAGCTGACCTCTTCTACCCCCCAAACTCTTCAGTCTCCTTCCGTGTTCACACAATACAACGCCATAAAATTCTGTGTATAAGTTTGAATGAAAACGAACACTCTATCTAGTCTAGATTAAACTGCGCCGTCCTAATAATACAAGTGTCAAGCGTCGCACCTCTATTATAAGCAGGCACAAAGTTTGTTGTGTACGTAGGCGTTTGTGGTGCTGTCGTGCAAATCCTGTGGTGTCTGATAAGAATGAAATTTTAACACAGTCAACACACTCAATAGCTGCTTATGAAGTACCTTAACTGATTAAGACTGAGCCTACACGAGTTGCCTGTTTACAAGTCTGTTGTGTGGTTAAGTATGCTTCACAGAATGCTTACTTTGTTTATTCTTTCATGTTCGAGTTGATAGCAGTGGGGGGAGGGGGAGAGAGAGAGAGAGAGAGAGAGTGAGAGAGAGAGAGAGAGAGTGAGAGAGAGTGAGAGAGAGAGAGAGAGAGAGAGAGAGAGAGAGAGAGAGAGGAGTCGCAATATACTTGCAGTTTTGGTTGCGCACAGGGTCTCTAGAATGATGACCGTCCCTCCCTCCCTCCTTCACACCCCCCCTCCCCCCGGTCCAAGGATCTTGAATCGTCAGGATGGATATTGTGAATTGTCAGCTTACACAATTTTTTGCAGGAGAGGAATGGGAGAGGGGGAAGAGGACAAACAAGGTAAATGCAACCTAGGAAAATTCTTTAATTATTTGGTTGCCGGAGGGAAAAGGGGATTTTTTTTTTTGGGGNGGGGGGGGAATTAGTTTGATTTCGATTTTTGTCAGCAATCGTTGCCAAGTTTCCTAGTGTCTTTCAGTAACTTTTTACAACAGGAGTCATCTTTTCTGCACGAACTTTGACACCTTCCTTTAAAAAATAGAAAAAATAAAAACGCATTTCCGCCCTCTTTATCACATATAATTTCCGTTTCTCATGCTACTCCAATTACACCCAGGAAAAGACACCAAATTTTCTGAGTGTCAAAGAGAAAACGACGTGGCTAATGTATAACATAATTTAATCATGCTGGCCTTTTCTGCCGAGGTGGTCGCCTCAAATTTCTGTAACCCCCTATAGTGTGTTCACCTTTGTGGTTCCTCCATTTTTTTCCATTACCTTTTGGGATATTGTATGTACACACTCCACTTCCATTCAGTGATCCAGGCGACAGAGGCACGATGATTCACGACACTCGACTGGAAGTAGTCGAGTAGACAGGTTCAGACCTTGAGGCTTGAACGAGGGTTTTCCACATTTTATGATAGCAGGTATTCAGCGTTAGTTAGGAGAGCGAGGCAGTAGAAGATCTTCAGAGAAAGGTGTGGTCCCATCTGGCTAGTTTGGGCCGTTTGACTTTCTGACATTTGGTCACATTTGGATCATGACTCCCATTTATCCTTTTGTTATTTTTTTTTTNGGGATTCGAACCCGAAGCCTCCAGTTTCTTAGGTCTTTGCTGCATTTAGCAAAATAATGGATGTTTTTTCTGCTTAACAGTTTTGTGTGTCTTTTATTCCAAGTGAGAACATTATATGGAAGCAAAAGAAATGAAATTTTGCCATTTTAAAAAAACCCAAAAACTCAGGGAGCACATTCTAGACTATATGTGTATTCCCTCGCAACATATTCAATAATGTTTCTCAGCTTTTCACCAAATTCTGTAAATATTATGGACAAGCACATTGTCCACTTCATCCTCTAAAGTTTTGGACCAAATAAAAGCAACATTTCAACACACGCGCGCGCGCGCGCACACACACACACACACACACACACACACACACACACACACACACACACACACACATGAAGAAATTAATTAAGTTAATGCAAGAGCCATCGCCACCTGCTTTTCAAAAAACGTAATGTTTTGGACATTAGCACACATTGTTTGTATGGCCGAACGGAAGGTTTGAAGAGATATAATGGAAAACAGATGAACTGTATGGATCTGTGTTGCATTACCAGACGTTGATGACGAGCCGACAATTTACGGCCAATGGGAAACTGATACACATGGGGGTCATAGATCCCTTTCCAGGTCGATTGATCTCAACTGGATCAGCCAGCCAGAGTCATTACGGCGTGGTGGTGAAAGTAGAATTTATGTCGGTTTCCCATGATTATGAAACGAATGAGGTCATTCAGGCTTGGATTTCGTGCTTTCCTCTCGGTTTCTAGGGTTTATTAATAGGCCAATTTTTCCAGCATCTATTAATAGGCCAAGTTATTGATTGTTGTGTAACCTTAATAATTCACTTATACAGTAGCCAGTGGTTTAAACGAAATCTTGTGGATCAAAGATTTCGGTTTAGATAGAGAGGCCTGAGAAATGGAAATAAACACGGCTTCTTGTTTCCTTACGTTTTAGCGGTCCGTTTGGTTTAACCGTTTACGTTTTAACCTTTGTCTAATGTATACGCCTNTCAGGGTTTGAAAATACATGAAAACACCTGTGATCTAGATAAGACATCCAATTCAAAATTTCCAGGTACAGTTTGAGCATTGTAAATATGAAATATACAGTGTGTTAGGTGTATGCATTAGCTCATAGTCAAAATCAGCCTTTTTTTACACATTCAGGGACCAAGTCAGAAGTTAGAGAAGTGTGCGTTTTTGTTAGGAATTTTAAAGCAAAAATTGAGCGATGACCCCTCTTTTTCTTCCCATTAAAAGTGGAACAATACAAGTACTTCAAGCTCTATAGAAAAAAAATTCCAAGTCACTGTAGAATTTGTATAATAATACAGTTCGTTTATAGGGCCCAAAGAACGAAAGAAGAGAAAAAAAGAAGGTGCTAAAGACCTCCTCGGGGTTCTAGTTACTCCATGTGGAAAACCCCTGACCTAGGGCATCAGTTTGAAAAGCCGCTATTATTGCAAATTATATTATTCTGGTAGAGGAGGCGTTTAGGTTTGTTTTCGAAGGCGAACCACAAAAGCCCAGGCTTTGTTGGTATGTATGAAAACCAGGGGAGTTTCGACGGACTACATCCGAGGCAGCCAATTTTTATTTTTTCTGTTCATGAAAAATTTAGCTTTGGTTTCTTGTGTGGTGAATTTTATAAAATCATTAATGTAGGTCTGTCAAGTGGATAGCCTGGAGATATGTCTTGGGAGAGCTTCAGAAATGGCCATAATTGATACCATAATATTACTTTGTTATTGTGGTTTTTTGTTCGTTGTGCGTCTTTGTTGCATGCTGTGGTGGTGGAAATGGAGTGGCCTCGGGGATAATAATGTTGTGTTGAATAAATTGTTTTGTAAAACTAGATAGAAAGATATATTGTGAACAGTGTGGGATAGGATCTTGAGAGGTTAAAGAAAAAAAAACAACAGGACCTAGCTGTGGATTTGTGTTGCAAAGAATGATACAATTACAGATCCTCTGAGCAAGCGTATGAAAAGAAAGGATGGAGATAACGGAAAGGAAATGGACTTCATTTAATAACGGATACAAACTAAATCAAGGACAGAAGTAAAGAGAAAGAAAATAGTAATATACGTTTGTCTCCGAAATACGATTGTTTCCTAGCTTTGGCATCGTGTTGCCTTGGATGATCGGGTTCATGATAATGCACATCTCTGGCAACTTATTATTTGAAATAAAGTTTTCACCGGCAGGGTTTCAATTTCGAGAACGTAACAGAAGGCAAAATGGCGATAACTTGTATTACAGTATATTATTTTCTTATTGAATTGATACTTTTGACCGTACATGAAGAGTTGAAATGATGAGAAACCAGTAATGAGGTGCAAGAGTCTATTAACTCCTCTCTGTTACGGACAGAAGTCAGAAATTCGTACCATTCATTATAAAGTAGTAAATTAAAAAACCTCTACTGTAATTCCATACTAATTTATTAAAGGAAGTGAAGCTTACTAGACCATTCTCAGTTATTCTATATGCAAGGTCATCCGGGCATGGCAAGCCAGAACTCCAGCAATCATTTCTTCTGCTTTTTATTTTTCTGCTATTGTTATCAGAGGATATTGCCTGTTACATTGGCTTTTAAATGCCAATGCATACTTTATTTTCGAAATCTAGCTTTGATGATGTAAACACACTGCCATTTTGCTTAAGCCAACCGGAAGTAAGCTTTGTAGGAGTTGACTACTTCGAAGCAGTCAGTCTGTAGAATTTTGGGTAAATGAAAATCACTACTACGGTACATTTCGTTAATACCCGTATCTGCATTCAAAAGCTTGAACTAATTCCACGGTGATCATTCAGGGTATGATATTATTGTGAGGAGGCTGAGTAAGAATTAATTTATACGGAGAGAAAGAGAGAGAGAGGGAGAGAGAGAGAGAGAGAGAGAGAGAGAGAGAGAGAGAGAGAGAGAGAGAGAGAGAATATTCCGATTCCATAGTGTAACTTGATCTTTCTCTTTCCACCGGGCCACTTGGGATTTTCAGACTCCTAAATATGACACGCGCGCGTAACCCCAGGAAAACCAAACTGGCAAGGGGACACCAAAATCATAAATTATTCACCCATGCTTCTTGTTGAGCTGTGTTTTTGCCTTGAGTCTCATACAATCACGTTTGCGTTCTCTTCTCGGCTTCTTTGTGTGTCTCATCAGCCTTGTAAAGTCCACAGCCCCCCTTGTAATAGACTTGTACTTGAGTTATTGATTTTTGAAAGGGTTTGGGCAAGGGTTTCCAACTTGTCCTGGTTGGTTTACCTTTTGACACCACCGGGCAACCATATTATTGCCCTCAGGTCCGCCAAAATCCACATGTAGGAAAAATAAGTAAATTAGTACGTATTATTTTTGTTGTTTATATTGTGGTGTGCCCTGAAATTGATATGTAAGGAATTCAGGAGTAAGCAAATTCCAGTTTTGGAACCGTTGAGTTTAGGGCGCATTATTTTGAGGGTGGTATAAACCGTCCACCCCTGATTTCGCCTTTTCCTACGTGTACTCGTGCGTTTTAGAGTTATGTTCTCAACTGCTTTCCGTTTCGCGTCAGTCGTAAACAGGGCTTTGCTGAGAGCCATAAGTTGTTAAACCACCCTCCCCTGCAGCCCCGTGGTGGAAAGAGTAAGGACCGAGCCATGAGCAACAGGCTCATCCTTCCACCCTGGCCCTCTTCCACTCTAAGAGTCCCAAACAGAGTGGACTCCATCAGTGTCATTGCTCAAAAGAAAATGCGTGTCATTTCATGTGTAATTGCAGTATCGGAATGAGGGGATTGGGGACAGTTGGAGGGGAGGGGGGTAGGGGAGGAGGTAAGGAGGCCATTCCAGACTGTCGCTGGAATTTAAGGAGTGGGAAAAAGTTACGGCCTAGCTTTGCCCAAATAATAATAATAATAATAATAAAAAACCTAGTCGTTCTTTAATTAATAATTATACAAAAGTTGGAAGAACATACGGACGCCATAAACCAATTTTTTATTAACCCTACCCTTCTTTATTCATACCGGCCTGCTCGAACCTTCCAATGAATGAAGGATTTTGGTTCTCTTTGAAGAGGAAGTTAAATTTGATCATTCAGTCTTGACAGAGCTTTGCCCATTGATTGCTTGGTGTGTTTTATGGCTTGCATTGCGTTGTGGTGAACTTCATGGTCACGTCAGCGGCTAATTTGGTTTTCATGGCGCGCCGTTTGTAGTTTGGGGTTTGGTCTCGAGTGTTTTGTTCTGAGGTTTGACGCCAGTCGCCAGGTCGCGTTATCGGTGGCCTCGATTTTGATTGTTTATGTAACTCCATTAAGAGCTTGCCGGATGTTGCGTTCGACGACCAATGAACAAATAATGTGCACGATACACCTCTTGAAGGCAAAGTAATGCATTTGGGGAAATCTAGCTATCAAACTTAGGAAGTCGTATTCGTCCTCTAAAAAACCTGTTGCTATTGTTGTTGTTGTTGTTGTTGCAGTTTTTGTTGTTGTTGTTGTTGTTGGTGCTGTTGTTTGGAGAGATAAGCGGGTTCTCTTTTTGTTTTCTTTTATCATCGTCATATTGCACCTTTCAGTTCTTTTCTAACTGACAAGAAATCTGAAATTATGTCTTCGGCACATCTGCTTGATGATATTATTTAGTGTTTATTGTTTTCATTCCTTGCAAGACGACACTACTGAGATTTAGATAGGCGTTGAGCGTATGATGGCATTATGTAACCAGACATCTAATGCTAGGTTGCAAACACTGAGCCCAGCCGCGGGTGCAGACGGACCATTTATGATCCTTAGAGACACCTAAACGCAAGGTCTGTGGCATTGATTTATTTGCTGTATTCCCATAGACATTGAGGAAGATATGACTGGGATTTCGAAATACTGAACATTTGATTGATGTCTGTTTTGCTGTAGAATGGGATTTAATAGTTTTCATCTTTTCATTGTGAACAGCATTTCGAAACCATTCTATTATCTTTATAACCCCAAACAGCGGCATTATGCTGGAGTGGTAGCGCTGCATCATAATATAAATGCTACTGTCACGGAAACGGTCCCATTTAATGATTTCCTATCTACAGAGAAACTGCCCCATTTAATTATTTCCTATCTATATAGAAACTGTCCCATTTAATGATTTCCTATCTACATGGAAATTGCCCCATTTAATGATTTACTAGCTACATGGAAACTGCCCCATTTAAAGATTTCCTATCTACATGTGGACCCGTTTGATTCGTTTCCAATTCTCTCTTCCCCCCCCCCTCCCCCCCCCCCC